>MEJB01000105.1:1255895-1269659 GCA_001752375.1 Rhazya stricta
CCCGGCGAGAGTCTTCCTGATGGTTGGTCGAGTAACACAACCTGTTCTAGTTTCCCAGTCCCTCATATGGATTGGGTTAGTCTTTCCTAGTCGGTATTCCCTTTAATCTCTCATCTCTTGAACCTATTCGTCCTCCAGATCCCAAACCAAAGCCCCCCACCCTTTTCTCGTTGTGAGAGACCTCTAAAAAAAGGGCTTTGGTTCACATCAAAATCAATGATATTCAGTCCACTGTTCTTCTTCTTCTCCCTATAAACTTTTCCTCTCTTTTTTCCTTCTTATATTTCAACAAGTTATCAACATGAGTCTCTACCACTATGAAACTTTTGATTGCTCAACTCCCTACCTCATGAGTCTTTACAAGATCTGATTGAATATGAGTCTTTACCCAATCTGATTGAATACGATTCTCTACTTCAAATGAAACTTCTGAATTTAGGTTAGTCAACTTACTTATGTATTTCTGCTTTAAATTAATTGAAGTATGCAATAAACTAAGTTTATGTGGTGTTTTCTTTTAGCACTAATTTGCAAAGTATTAGTGCTTGTTTTGTATGATGAGTATATATGGTTGAATTGACATGTGTATTTTGTTCCTCATATGAGTTTATGTTGCTCTTAACATCTATTTCATCCTCTTTTACATGTGTTTTAGAAACGAATATGTATATATCATATTTTAGCTCATGCACCTGACCATGCTCATTAACCGATGCCTCTACTATTTTTCTTTCTTTTTAATATTCGTTAAAAACCTATGATGTTGGTATCATGTTCATCTTTTGTTCTAGTTGTACCGTTTCTTTTATTATTGGCCACTAAATATTTTTAATTTACATGTCTTAAATTGATGCTTGTAAAAGATGCTTTTTATTGTTTGTCAATATCATAAATGATCAAGAATACATGTTTATAAGAACATCATTTTATATTCTTGAAGAATATTAAACAATCTTTCTATATTTGATTTTATTTACTCTTGAAGAGTATATCATAGTAAAACATTACTCTAAATTATTTTTATTTGCTCTTGAAAAGCTTACAATAGTACTCCCGATAAGTATTGGACTACTGCTCCTGAAGTAGCAATAGTCTAAATTTACATTATTCGCTTTAGAAAAGCTTGATATTATGATCTATGCATTCCTCAAGAATATTTAACTATTAATCTTGAAGTAGTAATAGTGAACGTTATATTAATATTAATGAAGAATATTAATATATTACACAAAATTACGATTGTTTACTCCTAAATAATATATTATAATCTAAATATTCTTAAAAAATATCGAATTATTGTTCATGAAGTAACAATATTAGTCTAAATTAATATTATTTGTTCTTAAAAATATGATATAATGGTCAACAATATTCCTGAAAAAATATTAAATTATTGTTTTAAATTAATATTACATACTTCTGAAGGATATATTATAATCTAAATATTTCTGAAGAATATTATACTATTACTCTAAATTAATTTATCTATAAGTTAATATTATATACTCCTGAAGGGTATATTCCACTCTAAATATTCTTAAAGAATATTGAACTATTATTTTGAAGTAAGAATAGATTGAATCAATTATTATATATTATTATTGTGTTCTCGAAGTAGCAGTTGCTTTGAGAAAAATAAAATACTTTGATGATATAATATGTAATCCCTGAAGGAATGCGTACAATGTATGTCCTGTTGACATTGATTACTTTATTACGACTCTACATCATTCGAACATATGTTATGTCTTATTCTCATTGTAGAATTACATGCATGGCAAATACTACCCAATTTGTATATGTTGCACTTGACATAKCAAACAAGAATTATTTATAGGCACTTAATGCTAAAATCCAAAATTCACCTTAAAGGGTATACAGAGACAATAAAAGAAAGAAAAATAAATGAATCCTAGCAGGTTCGTGCAAAAGTACTAATTTTTGTTCATCATCATTTCCATGTTGCCTTGAAAGTAGCATACGTACCTATTGTATGATAAAGACATAGTGGACCTCTATCAAAGATCAATCAAGAAAAAAGGGGAAGTGGAGATATAATGTTTTCTAAATTTTGATGGTCCAGTTAATGCACTCGCTTAAATGTCTTTGATTCTTTTATCGAATCAACAAGAAATATTTACCATTTAATTGGAGRTGGTGTGATGGAAAACGAGATTAATTTCTCCTTKAATGTAATTTTCATTCAAATTATTGTAATTTTCATTTTAAGTATCCATGGACTCTTAATTTTTTTATTTAAGTTTTTAAATTATTTTTCATTACAATATATTTATAGATTTGTAATAGATTGTTGAGATATATGTCCCATTGATAGTGTAACAATGCACACAATATACTTCTTTATAGGGAGTATTTTTCTCACGTGAAGATGAGATAAGTAAATATAAATACTATAAATGGTGGTTTATTTGTGATCCTAACATTCTTATTGTTTGACACATATATTGAGTCATATTGGATCTATAATGATGAGAAAAATGATTGAGAATTCGCACGATCACCTATTGAGGAAATTTTTTTATTAAACTTAAATTAATTCACTATGCGTTGCTTGTTCTCAAGGGAAATTGTTTACTAGACAATCACTAGAAAAAGTGAGAGTTGAAATTTTACATTTTTATTGTTGATTTATGGTGATATATATGGACTCGTCTATCTATCATGTGATCACTTTAAGTATTTTTATGATTTTGCGATATTATAACTGCAACCAGAAGTTTTCGAGATTACTTGCTCAGATAATTTGATTATGAACACAATTCCATACCATAAATAAAAAATATTCATTTGAATAATGTTGGTCTATGTCCATCCGATATTTTTGAGCTTATTTCAAGTTAATTGGGATTATTGTTGAACATATTATAACTCATGTTCGTACCCAAAATGATTTAGTTGAATATTTATTGAAGAGTTGCAACCAATTGCTAAACCACTCAAATGAGAACAAAACTTCCCATAAATTTTTGGAGGTATGCTATTTTACATGAAGCAACACTAGTGCTAATAGAGCCAACTGGTCATCATAAATTCTCTTCTTTGAAATTGGCATTTGTTTATGAACTGAAAGTTCAGAAGATTATCCATTTGCAGAAAATAACAAATTCACATGTCTAATGCTTGTTCTAATCCAATTAGAATCACTAAATCACATTTATCATCAATAATTGTTCCCATTAGGATGGAAGTCTCAACAGGATAAAATTTTGATATACTGGCTAGTAATTATAAAATACACCAGAAATGTGGTATGGTATTGATTCTAGGACATGTTAGAAGTATGGTAGTGATTCTAAGAACGTTAGAAACAAGACATATTTTAAAGCACGCTAGAAATATGACCAACATCTTGGTTCTAAATATAAACATCCTGGAAAGAAAAGGGGATTATATGATTAAAATTGTCATATTTAGAAATTAAAGATAGCCAAGAAATATTGATAAAGATATTCAAGTTCCTCAAAGTAAAATAGAAATAGCTCTCGATATCATCAGTGATAATGAGGATCTTGAACCAAAATCAATTTAAAATATCAACACAAACATGATTGGTCAATATAAAGAGATACAATTGAAATTTCAATTAAACTCACTATCCAAACGTGAAGTTCTTGGACCTATAGTCCGGACACCACAAAGTATAAAACAAGTTGAMCATTTCACCTGTAGTGAATATAATTACATACAAATATTTTGTAAAACTTAGCAATACATGAAAACATTGATATACTTTGATCGATATAGTTACTTTTATTTATCTGGATAAGTGGACAATGAAAAATACATTAAAATCCCTGAAGGATTTGATTTGTCTGAAAGACTTACTTGAGAAAATCAATCCATCAAATTGCAAAAATCATTGCATGGATTAAAATAATCTAGACGTAATGAGGGATATAAAAAGAAAGATATCTACCCTTGTATTTTTCATAAAGAAAACATAGATTGAATTCTCAATTGTCGCAGTTTATGTTGATCAAATCTAACTGAGACTCCTAAAGAGCTCAACAAAACTACAGAAGACATCGAATAAATTTGAGATGAAAGATCTAAGAAAGACAAATATTTGTCTTAGTTTGCAAATTGAACATTTCCTTAAAAGATTATTTGTTCATCAATTTAAGTATACATATATGGTAATAAAATAATTTATATGGGTAGTATACATTCATTAGTATCACTGGAAGTTGATAAAGATCATTTTCGTCCCATTGAAGATGGGAAAAAGATTATTAATCCTGAAGTACCATACGTTAGTACAATTGGTACTTTTCTGTAAATCTCCTTGCAAGTTATAGTTATCTAGGGAACACTATATCGTAGAGATTCGTTAAGCAAACTATAAAAGTTAGTTGCTTAGATCATTCAAAAATTATTGCAATTAAGAAGCTTATATTGCACAACCCAAAGGAGGCTACATCAAAGGAATAGAACAAAGCATATTTCTCCAAAGTTCTTCTATACGCAAGAGCTTTAGAAAAGTGGCAACATCGATGTTCAATAGATTCCATCAAGTGACAATATGGAGAAAACTGATTCATCATATTGGAATGCATGGAATCAAAGACATTCGGTGATCATCTATATGAAGGGGAGTAGTTGTACTCTTTTTTAGTCATTTAAGATTTATCCCATTGGGTTTTCCTGTCAAGGTTTTAATAAGACAACAATTAATACTCCAACATCAATTGTACTATTCTTTCTTAGTTTGGTTTAGGTTTTTCCAACTAAATGTTTCCCAAACAAGTTTTAATGAGGTAATTGTTGCATAGATTAGTCATTGAAGGGGAAGTCTTGTAAATAATTATTGGTGAATAATTTCTCTATCCTTAAAATCTTAAAAATCTTAGTGTTTAACCTTTAAAAATAAAGGGCTTTGATTCACATCAATGTTAATGATATTTAATCTATGATTCCTCCATACTCCTCTTCTTYTTTTTATAAAATTTTCCTCAACTTTTCCTGAACTTTTCCTTTTTATATTGCAATAGTTTAGATCTTTTTTTGGTTGAATGCCAACTTGGGCCTTTAGCTTGTCTAGATATGATTAATTAAAGCCTAATAAGGGCATATTGAAGTTTGGCTTGATCAATCTCTCATATCCATTGTCAACCCAATAACCAAGCTTATAAGGATAAGAGGAAATATAACCCAACAACTTGATAAAATGTTAGTCTAGTTAAATTTGTTTGAGCATTCACATCCCATGTGATTATGTCCAATAAAAACAAATAATAAATAAAAGGCTAATTCTTTAAACTAATAATGAATTAAATTTGAAATTTTAAACCAGATCATAACCCGTCAAAATAAAATTTGAAGACCAAAAAAGATTTGTATAGAAATAACCATTTTTCTTGATCAATGGCAATTTGAGCTCGTCATCTTTCCATCTTTTCTTATATAAGACTAACCTTTTTCTTTTTTCCAAAGAAAATTTGGGCTGTCGATCCTTGCTTTTTGGAGGGCTAACTTTTCTTTTTGGGTAAAAAGTAGTTGGACTCTCTGTCTTTTAAAGTTTAAAGGGTTGACCCTTAGTTTTTTTCYTTTTTTTAAAGGGCGTTATTAACATGAGGAATTCATATATGCTCTATTAGATAGTTTTTGTTTTCAATTTTCTTTTAATATATATATATGCAAAATGAGAACTATGAAGTGTATAATATACAACACAAAATTTATGTTGAGCCATGGTAATCACATCAATATTGTGATAAAATAATAGAACAGATGTGTGCAAATATTTCATGGCCTCCAAAACTAGAAAAAATGTCATTAACATATATTTTTCCTCCAAAAAGAATGTTTCATTGGGCCCCACACATAGTGCCCATTAGATATAGGGGACATAAGTCATGTAATAAATAAATCGGTTCAATTTTATCATTTTATTTTTCAAAACCTACATTGACGTACGTGTAAAAAATTAGAAAATTCATGGTATTCAGCATGAAGTATCAGTATGATATACATATAACTTGGCATAGACTCTTGTTTCTTTTTTTTTTTCCTTTTTTTTTCAGGATGTGGAATGATGGAAATTGAAGGAAGGTATTTTGTGCCAACTTGTGAGGACATTTGTATAAACACAAAACATTTTCCATTCAGCCCATCAAAATATTAAATTTTAGTTTTTTTGGATATCGATTATAACTATTAAAAAATCAAATTAATATTTTCACATTTGGACGTTAAATGCTTCTATTATTAATGGATTCTATTGTGTCAGCTTTTATTTGAGATTTTCAAGAAATTTGTAATATATATTATTTGGTGTTTAAAGTGCACAGAATTTATGATATATAGGTTTTATTTGAAAAAAATGATATAAAACATAAGAAAAACTTTCCAAATACAAATACCGAATTTGCCACAGTTTTTAATCTGTGGGGATTATAATAAATGCATAGACTTACCCACAAATTATTAATTGTGGCAAATAGTAATTAAAATTACAGTGATCACATTTGCGTAGTTGTTGTAACACCCYCAGATTAGGAACCGTCCTAAGCTGAGAATGTTACGTCATTCCACTCGAAAATAAACAAACTATTAAAAACTCAACATTTATTCAAAAATGAAAACAGCGGAAGCCTTTTTAAACCATTCAAAAAYAAAAATCACAAAAACTTCAAGAATTTAAAACATTCAGAAATATTAATCTTATTACATAAAATAAGTTGAAAACCAGTTCCCGAGTATCATAACTGGCCCACAAGGGACCTTCTCGCCCCATATGGTTACATATCATCTGCAATGAAACATAAGGAAAAGAAATGAGCTAAAAAGCCTAATAAGTAACCTCATGCATCAATGCATGAACATGTCCTACATATCATGAAACTTTAAGGTTTCGCCTTTTTAAATGAAAAACTTTTCGAAACATTCTCTTTTAAAAATTCCTTTACAACTTTCCTTCAAAATTTGCTTACTGTAATAACATTCCATTTCCTTTCACTCGTAAGCTCACTAGAGTGTAACGCCTAGCCACTAAGCTGTACAGTGGGCCATCTTATTCAGAACCCCCCATTCCTACCTTTAGAACCGCAAAGCGGTTAAATTTCATTCTTTTAACTTCCATATTTTCACCTCCAAGGAGGTGAACATTACATTCTTACCTACCCTCCAAGAGGGTAGGATCGGGTGCGCCGGTCCTCCACGTTCCATTTCCCACTCACATCTTTTGTGGCTAGGTTTACACTCCTTTCCGAAAACTTTAACATTTGCAAAACTTTAACCTTTTCCTTTAAAATTTCATTTTCTAACCCTTCACCTACTAAGTGTGTGAAAGGTTCATGCCAATGTGATATAGACTTCTAGCTACATGCTTATGACATGAAACACATACAACCTTATATAATATAACGTTAAATAATTAGTACCAGATATGAAACATAATAACATACTCTTTAACATAAAAGTGCTACTGGATACGAACACATTAACATTCTTCACAATTACACACATCAACATAAAATTTCATACATAACATATTAGAGCAATTAAAAGCATTCAATTTCATTCATTTTTAATGTTAATGAGATGGGAGGATTACTTACCCGAAGTCCTGTACGTAAATGGGTTCTTACTTAAGTTGCAAAGTAGACTCCTTCAATCAATCTCAACGTAAGGCCTTGAAATGACATAGTAAATGACATAGTTGATTACAGAAGGAGGGTCTACTTAATTCGATTATCTCAACTTAAGTATTATGTGTTTAATCCAAAAATGTCCTTTATAAATTTATAAATCCAAATTTAGTTCTCATATTATCGAATATTACATTTTAAGGGTACAATTCGAATCCTTAGCTCGGGTATAAACCTAWCTATATTCTCCCATAAATTCACTTCAGGGCATATTTATTTACAAGTCATACAATTTCAATATTAAGTGTTAATGTTTTCACTTTTAAAATTCACGATATCCAAATGTTGCGGGAGCAGTAAGGGATTCCCGAACGTGCGTTCAAGCGATGCGCACAATGACCCTGGTCATCTGGSTGTCGGTGAGCCTGGGCATCGGAAGTCTGGGCGTCGGGCGCCTGAGTGCTTGCTGGGCTCCTTGTGCCTCTGGGCGCCTAGTACTGCTGGGATTGGCGCTGAGTGCCGGTCTTGTTGCTGTCTGTTCGTCTTGGCCAAAAAATGCCTCAGCTGACCAACRATGTTTCTGTCAACTTCCGATGACTGGTTGACGACAAGCTGGCAAAACGAGCAGCAAGAACAGAGGGCCAAAACGACGGCCAACGGATTTGGTAGGCGCGGTTGCTCTGGCCGAATGTCCGCTAGTCAGGTGAGCGGCACACAGTGATTGTTTCGGGCTGGCGCTGTGACTACATGAGAGACGGCAATGTCTCCAGATGAGCAGCGACGGTAGCGATGATGTGTATCACCGATCAGACTAYGATCGGTGGTGGTGTTGACAGAGAAATGAAGAGAAAAGAGAAGAAGAAGCTAGGAAAAAGCCATGACGAGCAGCGTCGGGTCAGGYAGAGGGGGAAGCGGCACGGCGGCGTCAGCRGCGGCTTAGAGTTTTCCGGGAGAAGGAGATGAATTTCTTTAGGTCTTTCTTTTTCTTTTCTTTTCTTTTCTTTCTTTTCRTTTTCTTATATATTTTTTTCTTTTTTTTATAATYTTGTTTTGGGCCGCACCTCAACCCGTCGGGCCTTCCATCCAAATCTAACCAAAACCCGTAAGTAAATTAAACGTAACGGGTTTCCTTTCGATAAAAAGCCCAACTTTCGACTAGTTAATAAATAGGCCCATAAGTCGAGCCTTTAGCCAACGATAATTCTTATTTGACATGGACAATATTTTCGCACCTATTAAACGTGCGATTTGAAAATATTAATAATACAAAATRTCTAACCTTAGGTGGCACACAAATTTCACGTAAAATCAAATAAATTTAATAAAGGAAAAATTCGGGGTGTTACAATACCCAAAGTGGGTGAAGTGATAAATTTGATATGATTTGATTGGTACTACTCATACCATCAAGATGCATCTTCTTTTCARAAGCTCATCTCATAAGAAGTTCAGCGCATGAGTGAGGACAAAACATGCTGAAAAGACTCATGGTGGTTTGTGAGGCCAGTCCATCAAATCTAATAACATACCGACCCAGTGTAACGGGGCAGGGCGTTACAAATGGAATCAGAGCGGAGCCGTCCGAAATTGTGAGAACTAAGTGCTATGCGGCGCAAAGTGCTACGTCGAGGACGAGAGCCACCTCTTGAGGTTGTAGGAGCCACCTCTAGAATCTCACATGGATGGTACGGTCCTGGATTTGAGGTTCAACGAGGACGTTGAGTATTTAAGTGGGGGAGATTGTAGGACCTCGACCCAGAGTGGGTGAAGTGATAAATTTGATATGATTTGATTGGTATTACTCATACTATCAAGATGCATCTTCTTTTCGAAAGCTCATTTCATAAGAAGTTCAGTGTTAAGCGAGCTTGACCTGGGGTAATTCTGGGATGGGTGACCCATTGGGAAGTTCCCGGTGAGCACGTGAATGAGGACAAAACATGCTGAAAAGACTTGTGGTGGTTTGTGAGGCCAGTCCATCAAATCTAATAACGTACCGACCCAGTGTAAAAGGGCGGGGCATTACAGTTATAGTAAAAGGATTTTTACCAATAGAAATTGAACAGTTGTAATTAGTTTTTCCCAACGATTCCAAAATTGTGGACTAAACTATTGCAAAAAGTGTCAAAGCAAATTCTACTGTGTAGATATAACGGTTCTAAAATTCTGATAAAATTTGTGGTAAAGTTTCTCCTCACAGAAAAGGAGTCGTTGGCAGTTTTTCACAATGGTTGCAATGCCTACGCCTCCAAAGCCGTGGTAAAACTGTGGCAAAAGGCTATTTACCACGAATTGTGATTTTTTGTAAGAATCAGCTTATTTCTTTGTATTATCTTCTTTGTTCAATTCTTTTTCCTCCTTTTCTTTGTGGTGATAGATAAAAATTTCACATTTTCATGAATTTTTGAAATTCAAGAAAGTTAAGTGTGGATTTGCTTGTGTGATTCATATATAGTATGAAACAAAGGAGTTAAAACAAGTTATTAGTTCTTCATTGGAATTAATATGTATTATGTGTAGAGATAATGTTCTAAAACCTCTATTTGTTAACAATTTTTATACAAAGAATGAAGTTATGAATCAAACAAATAAAGAGAAGAGGAAGAAGATGTACCCACTTATCATTGTGGTTGCTGATATAATCAAACAGTGACCTATTTGTGGGTTAAATTTCTAGTGAGATTGTTTAACTTCTTTCCTAAACATCGTTCTTCCTCTGAATGATGGGAAGGCAAATCTCTTTGTTTTAACMAGCTTAATGTTTGATCATGGAAATGCATAATAGTTCTAGAAGAGGGCAAGGAGTATATAATCTCACTATGTTAGCTAATTAGGTAGGTGGGAATTGCTTCTCTATTTTGATACCTTAGTTTGGCATATAAGGAAAATTTTCATGGTTTTCCTACCTTAAGTGGATCTCTTGCAATTGAGCATTGCACATTTTTAGTGCTTAAGGATCCACTAAACATGTGCAAGTAGCTATTGCTATGGATTATTTATCACATGAAAATTATTTTATGAGATATTTTTTCTCTAATCTTCTAGTTGAGACGTGGAATGTTTCAAAATGATAGTCTCAAAGGATTAAAACCTTTTCATGGGTAAAACTTCAAAAGATCCTATAATAGTCTCAACAGGCTGGGAATATGAAGTACAGGTCAAGAAATTCAAAGACGGATAATACTAGTTACTAACAAAACTCTAGGTCATCAAGATACCTCTGTTTTGAAGTCTTTCTCCCTTTGTTTAGAATGAGTTGCAACTACTTTCACAATGATCTCCCCAATTGACATCTGAGCTTTGTAAACAGGACCAAAAGCCCCTTGGCCTATCAATGTAGTAAAACTATAGGTTGCTTTCTGCATATCCTTATTTTTGAGTTAAAAAGTAGTTCAAGATTCAGAAGCTGTAAAAGCTCAAGCATTTGAAGTACATGGCCAATAGCTCCATAAAGAGCTTGCATTTATACAGCTATATGCACTCTCTTGAACACTTTTGTGTGTGAGGTAGAAGCTAATCTGGGATAGACTCTAAAGACTCTTCAAGCAATAAACTCTTGTTCCTGTCATAGATGAGCATCAACTAGAAAGGTGTTTCTTTTTGTGGAAAATAAGGAGCCCAGTATATTATAACTGATACAACCTCTTTAATCAGTCAGGTCCAAAAGTTTCCTAATTTTCCAAGTGGCCTAAAATTTTCACCGAAAATCTAGTTGATATTTTTGTCAAGTAGAAATTCCATCAAGTTTAAAGTGCTTATAAATTTGTGCACATTTTGATCATAGAAGCTTCAATTTCGAAGAAATGAAATACAATAACCATATCACTTTGTAAGAGAAAAATAGAGAAGCAATTCCAACCTATGTTACATTTTGATAYGTGACAATTGTTAATCCCTCTGTAACTACAAATGTACTTATCCAATAATAATATTAGTTATGTCGTTCAAAAGTCATTATACATGTAACACCCCCAGATTAGGAACTGTCCTAAGCTGAGAATGCCACGTCATTCCCGTTCCAAAAATAAACAACTATCTATTTCAAAACTAAACTTTAACAAACCCTCACCATCTTAACAATTATTCAAAATAGAAATACAGCGGAAGTCTTTCTAAACCATTCAAAATAAACGAAAATCACAAAGAAACTTCAATAATTTAAAACATTAAAAAGTATTCATCTTATTTCATAAATAAATTCGAAAACCAGTCCTCGGGTATCAAAGCTCGCCCACAAGCAATCTCCTCACCCCATCTGGTTACATATCATCTGCAAGGAAAACATAAGCAACAGGAATGAGCTAAACATAAATATTATCAGGAGTTGTCCGACCCTTATACTTCATGTCCAGTTCTTTAAGTTTCTGCCTATTATGATCAATGATTGTTTTGAGATCAGTAGTTCTATGGAAGAACAACACCTTAGAAAGAGGACAATCTACTCAACGTTGAATGAAAAAGTGTACTAGAGGGGTTAACTGTAGACTCGAAACATTTGTCTGGTTTCGGGAACCGATAGGTTACATCATTTTGATATCCACGAAGACCGTATAGGAATAAAAACTCAATTTTTTCATCAAGTTTCTAGGTTTCGACATTTTCGAGTTTCGTAAACCTCAGTGTAACCGGTTACGGGTATTTTTCTCGAACGTAAATATTTCCGATATACGGTTGTGGAGAACCTGGTGAAAACACCCACACCTTCATCTTCGATTAAGACCCTATCTGAATTTCTGAGAAGTTCGTTATTGAGAACAAGGACAGTATCTAACTCGTAGTTGATCTTTTCCACAAAGAAAAACACTTTTATTCCTTCGGGTCATATATATTTGCTATGTTGGAGAAATTAGTCAGTCCAGGTTTTTCAAAGGATTATAAAGGTTCACGGCTTTTAAAAAGGCTTTTAGATCAACTATTAAAACAGTTCATCTTTAAGGTAGTTCAAATTTCACGAATATTTAAAACACGCGTTAAAACTAGTATCTTCGAAGTTAAAAAAAAGGGGCCCCCCCTTTTTTCCCTTTTTTTACTTTATGTTATTGTATAGTGAAAACATCTCCTTTTATCTCTTCGGTAAGGTTGGATACCAATGTAAAACTATACACCCTGTTAACAATTAGGGAAAGACATTGATGTTTACTGGAATAGGTTATTATTATAATCAATACAGACAGTTTTCAGTATATGTACTTTTGGGGGTATAATCTTGACAGGATTAGACTCCTTACGGTGCAGTAAAGGCAAGGTTTTTATTTGTTGATAGATAAAGTTTTTGATTTGAAATTGTTTGGAGTGGTAGAATTGTTAATAAGTTTTATCTTTATGTCGCCTTTCCAGAAAGATTGGTAAGTTTTATTTGCTTTTAGTGTTTCTATTGAAGTTATTAAATTTTGGAATTTTTTTTTCAAAAAAATAAAGTTTTTAGGGAAATAAAGATTTATTAGCTTTGTCAGGAGCCCATTAGTCGAGCGGGGTGGTCGTTAGAGGAGTGGGGTAAGACAATGTATAGTAGACGTTCCTTTTGTATTCGTGTCCTATACTCTATGATTTGTCGGGGTCATTCATTGAGAGTACGTACTTACGTACTTGTACAGATGATACTTTAAGTTCAAGGAGTAAAAGTTACTTTTGAAAAGGTTTTTTTTGGTAAGGGAAAAGTTTTGATAATGTTTGTAAGAGAAGTTTTAAGTGAATGTTATTTTGAAATGTAAAGAAGTAAGCAAGCGCTCGAGTGATCTCACATTTAGGGATCGGTGTATCGATACGTCACTCGGTAGATAAACCTTGGCCTTAAAGTAAGGATGACCATCATGCCGTTTTCGCCAATTTAAGTAAGTGCTACGCTTCTCAATTTTCTCGCTTCAATTTCTTACTTTAAATTGGCGAACGCCATGATGGTCATCCTTACTTTAGGCCAAGGTTTATTCTACCGGGGGTGACGTATCGATACACCCGATCCCAAATGTGAGATCACTCGAGCGCTTGCTTACCTTTCCTTTACATTTCCAAAATAACATTCACTTAAAACTTCTCTTACAAACATTACTCACTTTTCCTTACAAAAAACCTTTCAAAAAGTAACTTTTCCTCCTTGAACTTAAAGTATCAATCCTGTACAAGTACGTAAGTACGTACTCTCAATGAATGACCCGAC
>MEJB01000105.1:1270276-1285520 GCA_001752375.1 Rhazya stricta
CCTTTAGCCAATAGTAACTCGTATTTGATAAGTACAATATTTTTGCATCTATTAAACGTGCGATAAAAATATTAATTATATAAAATGTCCAATCCTAGTTGGCACACAAATTTCACGTAAAATTCAAACAATTTATAAAGGAAATTTTGGGATGTTACAATACAAGCATCTGAGTGTCCCAAGATATGACTTATTGTTATTAACTTATCGTACAGTAAAACTAACAACATTTATAGATTATCAGCTCTAGTTATTGTTGGTGCTTGGAATCATGAGCGTAAAAGTGCCCACATAATTCCTTTTGCATTTGGTTAGCACCCGAGTAGAGAAGGTAATATTACTTGTTTTGATGACACATGCACGCTATCTTTACATTTTAGAATTACCTCAACTCTCAATGAGGATAATTTGTTCAAATCCTTAATCAGGAAGTTGACAAAAGAAGAGAGATTGAAGCTTTGATACGTTGGGCACAACTATTACATAATGTCAGTGGAAATTATATAAATACTAAAATTCTGCTAATTTTTTGCAAATACCTGCTTTTCTTATACGCACTTAGCGATCACCATGTTATATTTTTCGTTTACGAATTTAGCATAATTACGAGTCTCATATATTAGATAATTTAAGCATATATGTCACAAGGGAGTTAGGGTAATATGGAGAGGAATTGGATGTATTCAAAGCAAAAAACTTCAGATGTGTATAGAGTGCAGGTTGATGAATTCTTAGTCTTTGCATTTCAAAACAAAGACCAATATCCAATGATATATTGTCCTTGTARAAGTTGTGGAAATCAATTTTTCTTGTCAAAGGATAATGTTAAAGCTCACCTAGCTATTTATGGGTTCATGAATAAATATTTCTTTGGACTTGCCATGGTGAAATACATGACTAAACAACAACAAAAGATACAGAATTGTTATTTGATTTTGTTGATGGAGATGATATGGTTGGCATGGTCCATGAGACATTTGGGATTATAAATGAACATAATGAGCAAAGTGAGCTACCTAATTGGCCCAATAAACAGACAAGGGACTTCTTAAAACTTTTGGAAGATGCTGAATGTGAATGTAACACCCCCAAATTAGAAACTATCATAAGCCGAGAGTATTACATTACCTGACTCATAAATCACTAATCTACTATAGGAAATAAAAGAAATCTTAATCCTTGTCAAAACGTTTTATAAAAAAAATTCAACAGAGTTTTTTTCGTAATTTCAATAGCCACTCCCTGTATACATTCAAAAGGTTCTCAAACATTTCAACACCCATAAAACAACATGCATTCCAATACAATAAACATTCAATATGATAACTACTGTATTCCCACAGATCCTTTACTAATCTGACATTTATCAAARCTGAACTTGCAGAAAACAAAAGGATTTAAAGCACTATCAGCTAAATCAAATAAGAACTATCTTAATAACACACAAAACCATTCTAGCTTATTCAGTAAAATTTATTTAGAAAATGCTTCAAGGTATCATGGCTTGCCCACAAGCGACCTCCACGCACCATCTGGCTACACATCACCTGAAATRCAGAGTGAGAGAAATGGAATGAGCTATAAAGCTTAGTAAGCAAATCTCATGCATGAATGCATGAATATGCCCTACATGTCATGAATTATAAAATCTCACATTCTCCATGAAAACTTTCCAAACATTTCTATTTCATAATCTTTTCATAAAATCTTTCCTTTCAAAATGTAAGACTTGTAAAACATTTCATTTCATTACAGTTGTGAGCTCACTGAGTGTAACGCCTAGCCATTAAGCTCTGCAGTGGTCTATTATTCTCTGGATCCCGATTACATTTCTACTGGTAGAATCGCAAAGCGGTTAACATTCTTATACTTTTCCTTTCATCTTTTCACCTCGAAAGAGGTGAACATTACATCTCCCTAGCCTCCAAGAGGGTCGTGTTGGGTGCGCCGGTCCCCCACGCCCTATTTCCCACTCACATCTTTCATGGCTAGGTTTACATTCCTTTCCAAAAATCTTAACATTTTCCTGAACATAATACATTTATAAAATTCATTCTCTTTCAAAATTCATTTCCTAAACCATTTGCTTTCTAAATGTATGAATGGCTCATRCCCGAAATGATGTAGAATACTATAATTACAAGCTCATGACATGAAATACATAATGCTATATTAAAATACCGTTCAATATAATAACCATACAAAATATAAAACACGCAAAAACATTCCACACAATCTCAACACATTTCATAACACAATCCCATACCACTACCACATAACACACAACGAAAGAGGTAGGCGGGTATGGGGATTTACTTACATAGAACTCATAGACAACACATTCAATTTTCCTAAAAGGAATTTAGAAGCATYAATACATATACGTTAATGAAATGTGAGAATTTACTTACTTAGAGTCCTTTACGTTAAAGGTTCTTATTTAAATTGAAACGCGAAATGAAATCCCTTGACCATTCCTAACATCAATGCACTCGAAAATGACCTAATTGTGATTACAGAGGGAATGTCCATTTAGTACGATTGTCCAAGCTTGGATATTAAAYGTCCATTCCATGAATGTCATTTGCCAATTTTTATTTCATACTTAATTCTCACATCACCAATTATCACATTCTTAAAGGTACAGTTTAAACTCCTTAGCTCGGGTATTAAAYCTAATCTATGTTCTCTCACAACTTTACTTTAGGATATAATTACATATGTCATAAATTCTCAATACCAAATACTAATGTTTCACCTTTAAATTAATAAACTCCAAGTGTAGTAGAAATGGCGTTGTGCCCCGGGCGTGAGCTCAGGCAACGCATGCGCAACAGCCCTGGTTGCCTGGGCGTCTGGGCGCTTGGCGCCTGGTTGTTGGGCCCCATTGCTTTGTTGGGTGCCTGGCGCCTGGTTGCTGGGTACCCGAGCACTTGCTGGGAGCCTAGGCGCCTGGTTGCTGGGCACTTGGCATCGGTTGTTGGGCACTTGCTGCTGTGCGCATGTTACTGGGTGCGTATTGCTAGGCGTCCGCACCTGTTGCTGGGCGTCCGTTGCCTTTGCAGGTCCCTACTCCTGGCCGAACTTAGCTGACCAGGACAGACACCGGCACTCGGATAGCACCGATCGTGGCAATGGCAAGCACACCGCAAGGGTGAATACTGGTGCAACCGAGCAGCGGTCTCTACATCAGTACTCTTTCGGTCGAGGAAAGAAAAAGAAAATGGTAGATTTACCTGGCGAACCGCTTCGTCCAGAGCGGCTATGGCAAACTCCGGTTGTGATCGCGCCGACGATGGTGACGGCACTTGTGCTTACTAGACGAGCAAAGAAGCAACGATATCACGGACCGCGAGGGAGAAGATCCGGGCAGCAAGGAAGTCCACCGCGGGAGATCAACGAGCAACGATAGTCTTAGACTGGCCGCGTCGCTGAGBAGAGTTCTCCAAGCTGCTGGATTTTGATAGTTCGTTGTGGATCTAGGCGAAGCGATGACTGGAAAACTTGGAAATTGACGAGCAAATAGAGGAGCTCCACTCAGAATTGAGTCTTCAGGCAGTCGATAAGTCAATCTCTGGGCGCAACGACGTACAGAGAGAACTCAATAGCCGGCAACTCAGACCTGCAAATCTAGTCACAGCTCTAGTAGCAATCTTCGATCATTGTAGGTTGTTCTAGGCAGAGGCAAACAACAGCGCTGAATGGCGATAGTGGGGCGATAGGGAAGAAAGTGACGGTGCATAAAGCGAGGAGGGAGCAGCTACGGTGAGGGCGGCGGTGGCTTAGGGTTTGGGGAGGAAGAAGAAGGTTTAGGGTTTTCCCCCTTTTTTATTATTTATTTCTTTCCCCCCTTTTTTAACTTGGGCCATGACCCAAATCTTTCAGGCCTTCTCATTCCATAACCAATCCAGTCCATTAAATTAAATTGTACGGGCTTTTCCTTTCATTAAAAATCTAGTTTTCAGAATGAAAAAGAATAAGCCCAACAAGTTGAGCCTCTAATCAGCCGAGGACCCTAATCCGACAAATACGATAATTTCGTACTTATTAAACATTGAAATATKAACCACATAGCAAATTTTCAACCCTAGTTGGCACACAAATTCACAGGTCAAACAAAATTCATAAAACTAAAATCTTAGGTATTACAGTGAGCTTTATCCCGGATGTAATAAATTTACAAAACTTTCATTCATTTTGACCTTGCTGCATTTGAAAGTTATTGATGGTTGGACAAACATAAGTTTCAATAGTTTACTTGAAGTACTTTATGATGCATTTTCAATAGGTGTAAACCTTCCCAATTCATTCTATATTGTTAAGAAGATTGTAGAAGATCTGGGATTCACTAATGTGACATATGATGCATGTCCTAATAATTGCTTGTTGTTTGAGGAGAGAATAAAGATCTCGAGCGTCGCAAGATTTGGAATGCCAAAAGATATAAAGAACGAGGTAAAAGATCAACAATTAAACAAATGAGGTACTTTTGGTTGACACTTAGACTATAGAAGCTTTTTTATGTCAGAAAAAAATAGCATCACTTATGAAATGGCATGTCGAGAGAAGAACAAAASATGACATACAAAGGCATCTTGCAAATTCTAAAGCTTGTAAACATTTTGATGAAAGGAATCAGGTATTTGCTAAACTTAGGCTTACTTCCGATGGCTTCAATCCTTTTAGATCTTTATCTATTGCTCCCAACACATGGCCTGTCATTTTTGTTCCCTACAATCTACCACTAGAATTGTGCATGAAAAAATCATTTTTCATTCTTTCCACTATAATAGATGACTAAAGGTCCTGGACAGAAGGTTGATGTTTATCTGCAACTACTATTGGAAGAATTGCACGAGTTATGGAATAACGGGGCGCATACTTGTGATGCCTTGAGTAATGACATGTTTCGGTTACATGTAGCTTTGTTGTGGACAATGAATTACTTTCCAACGTTTGCAATATTATCTGGTTGGAGTGCGAAAATGAGTTCACATGCATCATTTGTGGAAACAAATCTCGTTCATATTGGTTGAAGAACTCTAGAAAACATTGCTACATGGCATATCATCATTTCTTACCTACTAACCATAGGTTTCGTAAAGATAAGGTCTCTTTTGATGGTACAAGAGAGTATGAAACATGACCTATTTGACTTTTTGGTACCATATTTGCAGAACAAATGAGATGTAATATATGTTGCACAATTTTCAATGTCTTGGGAAAATCAAAGAATACTTTGAATTCTAGACATGATTTAGAAGTTATGAAAATTCGAATAGCGCCRAATYATCGGATTGAGAATGGTAAAATATCTATATGCTTGCAAGTTATTCTGTGAGCAAAAATGATAAAGAAGACTTTTTGGAAATTATTGGAAAATGTGATGGTGCCAAATGGGATATGCATCTATATTTCCAAATGTGTGAATTTACAACAAAGAAACATATTTGGTTTGAAAAGTCATGACTGCCACATAGTAATGTACCAATTGCTTCCTCTTGCTATTTGTAGAGTGTTCCCAAAGCATAGCAATGCCCTTAATAGAATTGAGCAACTTCTTTAGGCAGTTATGTTATAAGACGATTAAGGTGAAGGATTTGGAGTGCTTACAAGATAAATCATCTTGGAGAAGTTCTCCCACCATTATTTTTTGATGTGATGGAACACTTGCCGACTTAGCAGAAGAGGCAACATTGGCTGGTCCCATTCAGTGTAGATGGATGTACCCAATTGAAAGTTATGTAAGTTTTCAAATTATAGAACAAAGTATCTATAACACCCCCGTATCAGAAACTATCATAATCCAAAAATGTTACCGACTTAATTCTCATATATTTAAAATTTCAGCGGAAGCTTTCGACAATAAAGGAATAAAATTTAAATGTTCAACAAGTTCATAAATAAATAAAAATTTAATTAACAGAACGACTCTTGGGTATCAAAGCCTGCTCCCAAACGATCTCCACGCACCATCTGGTTAATCATCACTTGAAATGTAAAATAAGAAAATATGGGGTGAGCTACTAAGCTCAGTAAGCAAATCCCATGCATGAATGCATGAATAATGCCCTATATGTCATAAGTTATAAAATTTCACTTTCTCAATAAAAGCTTTCTAAACATTTCCRTTTCATAAACTTTCTCATAAAAACTTTCCTTTCAAAATGTAAGAAGTTTTCAAACATTTTTATTCCTTTAAAGTCATGAACTCATTTGGTGTAAGGCCTAGCTATTAAGCTTGCAGTGGACCATTATTCTTTGGAACCTGATCACATTTTCTACYGGTAGAACTGCAAAGCGGTTAACATTACTTTAACTTTTCCTAAATATCACCTCATAAGAGGTGAATAATACATGAATTTCCCAGCCTACAAGAGGGTTAGGTTTGGTGTGCCGGTCCCCCATGCCCCATTCCCCACTCACATCTTTCATGGCTTTGGCTTTACACTCCTTTTTCAAAATCCTTAACATTTGGAAATCATTCATCATAAAAATAATATCTTTAAAAACTTCACTCCTTAAATCATTTACTTTTCCAAATTTCATTCTTTAAAAACATTTTCTTTTTTGAATGTATGATTATGTTCATACAAGAGAATATGCAACTACTGCAATCTACATGCTTATGGACCATATTTCAATGAGTAATAAAATTCACATATTGGAAATAATATCACATTATAACACATCAGAGCAATTATCAATTCACATTCAATTCACATAAGAAGATTAAATCATAATAACAAAAYACACTTGTATCATAATTAATAAGAATGTAGTGATTTTCAAAAATTCACTTCAATCACCATTATGAATTCACATTCAATTCACATAGAGATTCAATCATGATAACAACAAATTTGCATCATCACTAAATGAGAATGTCGGAATTTACTTACATGAAGTCCTTTACGTTAAAATTCTTATTTAGATTGCAAAGCAGAGTCCCTCGACTGTTCTCAACATTAATGTGCTGGAAAATGACCTTTGTGATTACAAAAGAAAGTCCATTTAATATGATTGTCCAAGCTTAAATATTCAATGCTTATATCCATGAATGCCATTTGCCAATTTGTAATTCATACTTAATTCCCACATCGCCAATTATCACGTTCTTAAAGGTACAATTTAAACTCCTTAGCTCGGGTGTTAAACCTAATCTATGTCCTCCCACAATTTCACTTTAGGACATGATTACATAGGTCATCAATTTCCAATATCGAATAGTAATGTTTTCACCTTTAAATTAACAAATTCCTCGTGTCGTGAAAGTGGTACTGCGCCTCGGGCGTGCACTCAAACAGCACGCGCGCCATAGCCCAGGTCGCGCATGGGGCCTGGTTGCATGGGCTCTGGGCATCAGGGCACCTGGACGTCTGGGTGCCTGGTTGGTAGGCGTCGGTGTAACACCCCCAGATTAGGAACCATCCTAATTCGAGGGTGTYACATCATCTCACTTGCAAATAATCAACATTTATTCAAAATGAAAATAGCGGAATCCTCAAGAATTAAACCATTCAAAAATAATAAAATTATCTTATTACATAAAATAAGTTTGAAACAAGTTCTTGGGTATCATAGCTCGCCCACAAGCAACTTCCTCGCCTCATCTGGTTACATATCATCTGAAATGACACATAAGAAAAGAAATGAGCTAAAAAGYTCAGTAAGTAACCTCAATGCATGAATGYATCAGCCTGTCTTACCTGTCATGAAATTATAAAATTTCATCTTTAAATAAAAACTACTTTCCAAACATTCATTTTTCAAAATCTCATTACAAAACATTTCCTTCAAAATTCACTCACAATAAAACATTCAATTTCCTTTCATTTGTGAGCTCACTTGAGTGTAACGCCTAGCCACTAAGCTCTACAGTGGGCCATCTTATTTGGAACCCGATTCCATTCCTACCGATAGTACCCCAAGGCGGTTAAAATTTCATTTCTTTTAACTTCYATAATTTCACATCCAAGGAGGTGAACATTCCATTCTTACCCTCCAAGAGGGTAGGGTCGGGTACACCAGTCCCCCACACCCCATTTTCTACTCACATTTTTTGTGGCTAGGTTTACACTYCTTTCCGAAAACTTTAACATTTTTAAAACTTAACATTTTCCTTTTAAATTCCATTTCCTTAACCCTTCACCTTCTAAGTGGGTGAAAGGCTCATGCCAAATGTGATGTAGAATTCTAAGTACATGCTCATGACATGAAATGCGTGCAACCTTATATAACATAACATTCAACAATTAGTACAAGATATGAAACATGATAACATATCATTTGACATAAAAGTGATACAGGATATGAACGCATTAACATTCCACATAATTACACACATTAACATACAATCTCATACACAACATATTAAAGCAATTAAAAGAGTTCAATTACATTCATTTATAACATTAATGAGATTGGAGGATTACTTACCCGGAGTCCTTTACGTTAACGGGTTCTTACTTAAGTTGTGAAATGAAYTCTTTCAACCGATCTCAATGTAAGGCCTTGAAATGACCTAGCTGATTACAAAAAAAGGGTTTACTTAGTTCGATCGTCCCAACTTAGGTATTATGTCTTTAAGCCAAAAATATCCTTTATTAATTTATAAATTCATATTTAGTTCTCATATTATCAAATATCTCATATTGTCCTTTACTTTTTATATTGCACTTCCATTTTTCTGGTGATGAGTATGCATGGATAACTTCAAGATATAAACTCCAAGATGGAAGTTTCTCTAGGATAGGCTGCCCACCCATCAGATTTCTTTTACAAACTTCTGAAAATTTTCAGCCATGTCTAGTATTTCCAAATRCACTCGCAGCTCACCTCTTGGTCCTAATGAATTATCCTCCTTATCTATGTAGTGATAAGATAGAAGAAAGAGTGCAATGCATGAAGGGTTGCACGCTGCCTTGTATACAGAATCATCCTATAAAATTCTATTTGATTAATTTTGTGTGTTCAATTCCTATTGTAGATTGTGATCATACTTCTCCCATAATTCTTGAGCTTCTTTACAAGAAAAAATAATGAAGAAAAGCTTCTTCCAGTCTTCAACAATAGTGAGGTTTAGTTGGTGCAATGGGATTGATCCCAACATAATAGTATCTTCTTCTTGGTGCTTCCCATCAGAAAAATAAAAAATTTACTCCATATTTCTCTTCGTTTTTATGACTAGACACCAACATTGAACCTTGCAAAGAAAATTCCAAAAARTCACTATAGAATGGTCTCTTAAACACTTAAGTGCCTGAGATTATTACATCAGGTGTGTATCCTGATAATCCCCTACCATGACAGACAATGCCAGCAAGCAACCGATTGATGTCAGGTACCAAAAGTTTTTTTTGTGAAATTTCATGTCAGAGATCCTTCTGTTGGAATTTTGACTCTATCGGCCTCATGAGTATCTCTTTCAACCAATATAAAGCATCAGTAAGTAAGAGAGAGACAGGTAAATGGTACACAAGATTTATAGTGGTTCAATTTCCCTTGAAATCAACTTCCTCTACCTAAGGTAACACTCTTAGAATTTCCAAATCCACTAATCAAAAGTCACAAAGACTTTTACATAAATGGGTCACCTAACAATTGAGTTTTACACAACAACCTTTTCCACGTCCTTAAGGTACACCTTTCAATAAAGGTTTCATGTCCTAGACAACCTTGAAATCTTTTTCTCAAAAATAGAGAAAGTTTAATACAGCTTGTCACTCTAAAAGTAAAGGATATGGAATTGAAGATCAATATATTTGATTTCATAAAGCTTTGCTAAAGGAAGCCTTGCACTTGTAGTAAGAATAATTAATGAATTCTTTTGAAGATGTTCTCTATAGATAGTTTCTTTTTAAAATGAAGTTACTGGTGTTAAGGAAAACTCTAAAAGTCCTTTTATAGTTTCAAAAGTAACGGTAAAAAATAAAACCATTTAGAATCTATACGCGTCTAGTTTAGACTTCTGAACCAAGAGAGGGGAGCATTTGATGTATCTTTCGAACCCTTATAGAAGGATATTAGACTCAACATTAGAACTATCCAACCTCAAAAAGTCCATCTGAACCATCTGTCGGACATTGCAATAGGAGGCATTCAGACTTCCAGTGTCACACATGACATTATTTGATGCCTTCCTAGAAGGTACTCAAACTTAACAATGATCAACTTCAAATGTCTAATGTAAGCATAAGTCTCAAGTCCCAACAATGTCCAGATGTAGTACTTAAGACCTTTGGACATCCCAACGAAAGTAATGCTTTCTCTGAGCCTTCACCAAAGGACTTGAGACATACAGTTATTGTACTTAGGAGGTCTGAGTTACTAGGTCTTGAGTCCGAAGTGTATACACACTTATGAATTTATTTCAAAGAAACTTTTAAAGTTCTAAATACTATTGTAAGTTGAACACATATATTTTCCAAAGAGTAACACATTTGAAAACATTTTATGCAAGGATTCATAAAGCATTAGCAAGGAAGTTAGATCTCARTCTAAGTAAAACTCTAGATAAGAAGGATAAACTTATTGTATTTAGATAAAGCCTATAAACAACTAGATCTCTATAAAGGTAAATTCAACAATTTCAATTGAGTCGAATAATATATTAAATTCCATAAGGCTTAAGTTTGTGTTGATGGAATCAATCATACACAATATTAGTAGAAGTCATTATCCAAGTCTTTGTGTAACTATAGCAATACCAACATGCGGTTTACAACCTCTCCATATTTTATAATGAGAAATATATAAAGGTATTCTACATTGTGAAAGGAAATTAAAACATAATCATTGAGAGGTATAAATAAAACGATTTATATCAACACTCCTTGTCGTACTTGAGACACTTAGAGTTCCTTACAAAATAATAAGAGTCCCCCATGGGGAACCTACACTTTGTTGCCACACCCCTAAGCTTACTTAAGACATGAATAACATTTACGAGGGGTTGGACTCTCTTAGTATCTGAGGCTATATTAGTAGACATATTAATTGTGCTTATATTAAAGAATCAAACTTGAGCTTCAAAGTGTCTTATCAACCAGGACACCCAATCATAGGATATTACTCGAACCTTTGGAGTATATTCCAGGCATACATAGAACCAGGTAAACATTATATTGGCACCCATCGTGCTTTACACCCATAGCAACAGCCACCCATAACCGTAAAACTAATATAGAAGACTGACCACCTTTCGTACTATGCCTAGCACCACCCTACCATCGTACACCCTCGAGACACACCCTATCATCGGCAAGAGTTCCACCAGCTAATGTTTTAATACAAGACATCGAGGAAGATGCAATCCACTCTCCAACTTCCATTGAGAACTAGGCAACTTGAGCAACTCTGGAGCATATTACAACATGTAGAGGAATTCTAAGAGTTTTTACATCGAAGGAAGGACAAGGCACCCGCAAAAGCAGAATCCAAGATCAAGTCCACCGCAATGTTAGACCAACAGTAAATCAAGAACAACTTACTCACCCCAATCTCACCTACCTAAACCCTCACAACCAGTTGATCAAGCTCTACCTACTCGCCCTTGGGCAAATCTAGCGACTAAACCCCTATCTATCAAATGGCAAGGACCCATTTAGGACTCAAGGCCCACAAATYGCTCTTGAAGGAGTGGATAATGTAATACCCAAGATTTAGTTTATGTTTTTCCTTTCGAACTATATATATATATATAATATATATATATAGTACTAATGATATTAAATTTATGTTTTAATCCACTAATTAGATTCTATTCATGATTGTTAGTAAATTGATTAATCTACGACAAAAGGACTTGTAGGCCATAAAGTTCGATGTGCCAATCATAAATAAATAATTATTTCCTTGATTTATTATTTGTTATGCATTAATGTGTGAGTATGTTTATTTAAAGGTGAAATTTTATCGCTTTACTTTAATTGGAAGCCTTAGTTAATTAATTGAAACTCGACCCGTTAGAGCCTGTCCTCTTCTKATTCAAATTTAATACTGGATTTGCGGTTCGATTTTGGGCCAGAAGAAAACTAATAGATTTTAATTTAGTTGGGCTTAGTTGGTTAAGTTATAAAAATGGCCCATGAAGAAATTTTAATTAGGGTTAGGTTAGCTTTTAATATATATATATATATATACACACACACGAATGACTGTTCATCTTCTTCCTTAAACATAAAACCTAACCCCCTCACCACTGCCACCTCCTCCATCTACCCTCACCCATGCCGGCCTTCCCATTCTCTCTCTCTCTCTCCTCTTCTCTATTGATGCCRAACGCCACTCCATCTCCYCCGTTCTCATCAAGTGACCAGACGCCCAGGGACCCAGGTGCCCAGGCAACCTGAAGACTAGGTGACCAGGCACGTGTCCCGTCTGCTCAAGCCAGTAGCGCACGTGCAACACGTGTGCGATGAGGACCACCGTTCGCATGCCCGGAGTGTATTTCTTTCCCGAGCATGATTGATTCCCTTACATCTTAGACTTGATACAACATCTAATGTTCGAGATTCGAGGTGAATCCTTAGTTTCTTTATTTAAATTAATCGAATGACCTAGGTTTTGTATTATGTAATAATAATTAAGAAATAAAATATGGAATATGTTTAATTGAAATTTAAGTTAGTACGATTAAGTGAAAGGAGGATATAATTCTAGAAATATGTTGGAATATAATTTAGGGTGAAACTTAGGGTTGTATGATAAAATAATGAATATTGTGATTATGATCATTATTRTTATTTTAAGAACAAATTAGGAATCATGAAATTAAATTGTACTATTAGTAGTTCGATTTTTATTGAYGTGGAAATTCATCATGAGAAATTATTAGTTAAGGTCACTATAGGAAAAAYGATAAAGGTATTAAGGGTAAATACATATYTTAAATGAATGTGTTTGGTTAAACAAGTTTTAGATGAATATTTTTTGTGTAATAATATTAGGATACTATGACACATTAACATTGTGGGCAACCAAGGCACCCCGCTAAGGACTTAAAGTAAAACTTTACTAAGGACTACAAGTAAATAAATTCTCACATTCTCATTAACATATATGTGTTATTGTTATAATTAAATTGCTCTTAGGTGAATTGAATGTGTATTGAATCTGAATTCTATGTAAGTAAATTCCTACATTTTCATTTAGTTATAATGCAAGTGTGTTGTTATCATGATTGAATCTCTATGTGAATTGAATGTGAATTCATAATGGATATTGAAGTGAATTTTTGAAAATCACCACATTCTCATTAATTATGTATGAGTGTATTATTATTATGATTGAATCTTCTTATGTGAATTGAATGTGAATTCATAATGGATATTGAAGTGAATTTTTGAAAATCACCACATTCTCATTAATTATGTATGAGTGTATTATTATTATGATTGAATCTTCTTATGTGAATTGAATGTGAATTCATAATGGATATTGAAGTGAATTTTTGAAAATCACCACATTCTCATTAATTATGTATGAGTGTATTATTATTATGATTGAATCTTCTTATGTGAATTGAATGTGAATTGATAATTTTTCTTATGTGTATAATATGATATTATTTCCAGTATGTGAATATTATTACTCATTGACATGTTAGAAATTTTAAGTTAAGGGTTCATGTGGTCCATGAGCATGTAGATTGCACTAGTTGCATATTCTCTTGTATGGACATAATTATACATTCACGAAAGGAAATATTTTTAAAGAATTAAATTTGGAAAAGTAAATATTTTGAGGAATAAAGTTTTTAAAGATGTTATTTTTATGATGAATGATTTGCAAACGTTAAGGATTTTGAAAAAGGGGTATAAAGCCAAAGCCATGAAAGATGTRAGTCGGAGATGGGGCGTGGGGGATAGGCGCACCCRACCTAACCCTCTTGTAGGATGGGAAATTATGTAATGTTCACCTCTTATGAGGTGATGTTCAGGAAAAGATTAAGTAATGTTAACTGCTTTGTGGTTCTACCGGCAGAAAATGTGATCGGGTTCCAAAGAATAATGGCCCACTGCAGATCTTAATGGCTAGCATTACACCAAGTAAGCTCACGACTTTAAAGGAATGGAAATGTTTGAAAAGTTTTTACATTTTGAAAGGAAAGTTTTTATGAGAAGGTTTATGTAATGGAAATATTTAGAAAGGTTTTATTGAGAAAGTGAAATTTTATAATTTATGACATATAAGGCATTATTATATATTCATGTATGGAATTTGCTTACTGAGYTTAATAGCTCAACCCATATTTCCTTATTTTACGTTTTAGGTGATGATTAACCAGATGGTGCGTGGAGATAGTTTGGGAGCAGGCTTTGATACCCAAGAATCATTCTGTTAATTAAATTTTCTATTTGTTTATGAACTTATTGGACGTATAAATTTTATTCCTTTATTGTCAAAAGCTTCCGCTGAAATTTTAAATATGTGAGAATTAAATTGGTAACATTCCCGGATTAGAGTAGTTTCTGATATGGGGTGTTACAGATGAAATCCACAATCAGTACCCAGGTACCAATCTCGATATTAGAACCAAATTGTGGAAAACAAAGTAGGAGCAGTGTTGCCTAATGTCCCCCAGCTTTCCTCACAGTGGAATATTATCCAGAACAATTCCCTCAAGGAGGATTACCAATTTTTCACTCTACCGACTTGGTTTAAATACCTTAAATCAAATGGTACAATGGCACGACCGATCCTCTCTCTCACCTTCATAACTTCATGACACTCATTGTCATGGCTTCAACAGTGGACATCATCTTGTGTCGATCCTTCTCGAGCATGCTCCACGAGCTAAGCCCTCAACTTGTTCCCAAGACTCCCATCCACAAGCATACACAATTTAAACCAAATGGGAGACTCATTTTTAGCCCATTTTACTAGCAACCAATATATGATACCCGAGATTTATTTTTTCATTTTTATGAATTTAATATAATTTTATAAATAATATTTTAATTTATTAATGAAATTATTCTTGTAATTTTAAATGATCATAAAATTTATATTTTATTTCATTGATTTAATATTATTATGATTTTAGCATTTTGATTATTTTGCAGCGACAATACTTGGAAGYTGTAGCGTTCAATGTACCAATTTAAAACAAATAATTTATTTACCTAATTTATTATTATTTTTTATTTACATGAGTATAATTATTTATGTGTGGAAGTTATTATGCTAATTTGGTATATTAATTTAGTTGAATATAGTATATTAAGAGAAAAGATAATTT
>MEJB01000105.1:1285610-1298884 GCA_001752375.1 Rhazya stricta
ATATAGTAAAGTAAATAAATAAATAAATAATAAATATAATAAATTAGTTTTCCAAATCTAAATTTGGAAAACGTGGCTCCATCTCACCTTTAAAAAAACACACACACACACACACACACATGAGCACTAACGGTCATCTTCTCCATCTTTCGGTCACCGCGCCGTTCACCGTTGCCGCACCTCCTCCTTCCGCCAACCCTCTGCCTTCCCGACCACCATCGCCAACGCTCCTTCTCTCTCTCTCTCTCTCTCTCTCTCTCTTTCTCTTCTCTCTCTTTGTGCTTCTCTCTCCCTCCTTGTTCTCCCCCTGCAGACGTCGCGCCTTCACTGTTGTCGCACCACTTTCCAGATTTCAGGTTTTCTCGCCGCCTCTGCACTTTGCCTGCGTGATCGAGTTGCCTAGATCCAAATCCTCCTTGCTCGTCCAGATCTGCTCGTCGAAGCCTCGCGACGACTCCTACATATCTGCCGCTAGATCGCAGCTGCCTCATGCGGCGCTCGGATCGCTGCGTCTGCACCAGGTTGCTATACTGTCCTAGGACGAAAGTATTACATTACTTTACTCATAAAACAATCAACTACTACAGTAAATAAAAGAAATCTTAATCCTTGTAAAAAATTTATAAAAAATCCAACAAAGTCTCCTCTGTGACTTCAATAACTACCCATTTAAACTTAACAATATCCAAAAAAATAAACAATGTGTTCTAATAAATGTTTCACCAACCCAACATTTATTCAAACTGAAATTTGCAAAAACCTAAAAGAATTTAAAGCACATGTAGCTAAACTAAATAAGAAATAACTTAATGATAAACAAAAGCCATTCTAGTCAACAACTATCTTAATCCATCAAATTATTTAAAATATGCTTCAGGTTATCATGGTTTGCCCACAAGCGACCTCATCACACCATCTGGCTACACATCACTTGAAATGCAAAATGAGAGAAATGGAATGAGCTATAACGCCCAGTAAGCAAATCTCATGCATGAATACATAAATATGCCCTACATGTCATGAATTATGAAATTTCACCTTTTCAATRAAAACTTCTAAACATTTCCACTTCATAATCTTTTTATAAAATCTTTTCTTTCAAAATGTATGACTTGTAAAACATTTCATTTCATTATATTCGTGAGTTCACTGAGTGTAACRCCTAGCCATTAAGCTCTACAGTGGGCTATTATTCTTTAGAACTTGATTAGATTCCTACAAGTAGAACCGCAAAGCAGTTAGCATTACATTACTTTTCCTTTCGTCTTTTCACTTCCAAAGAGGTGAACATTACATTTCCCTACCCTCCAAAAGGGTCGGGTCGAGTACGCCGGTCCCCCACGTCCCATTTCCCACTCACATCTTTGATGGATAGGTTTACACTCCTTTCCAAAAATCTTAACATTTTCCTGAACATGTTACATTTATAAAATTCATTCCCTTTCAAAATTCATTTTCTAAACCATTCAATTTGTAAATGTATGAATGGCTCATGCCAGGAATGATGTAGAACACTAACTACATACCCATGACATGAAATGTATGCAATTGTATTTAACATACCATTCGACATAATGAAGGTATAAGATATGAAACATGTAAAAATAATCCACACAATCAACACATTTCATAACATAATCCCATATCGCCACCACATAACACACAACAAAAGAGACAGGCGGATATGGGGGTTTATTTGCATAGAATTTCATATACAACATATTAATCTACCTGAGGATATTTAGATGCATCAATTCATATGCGTTAGTGAAAGGAGAGAATTTACTTACTTGGAGTCCTTTATGCTAAARGGTTCTTATTTAAATTGCGAAGTGAAATCCCTTAACCGTTCTTAATATTAACACACTCGAACCGACCTAATTGTGATTACAGAAGGGAAGTCCATTTAKTACGATTGYCCCAACTTAGATATTCAGTGTTTATTCCAAAAATGTCATTTGCCACCTAATTCACTTTAGGACATAATCGTACATAGGTCATAAATTCCAATATCAAATAGTACTATTTTCACCTTTAAGTCAACAGAATCCAAGTGTCGCAGAAGTGGTATTGGAACTCAGGCGTGCGCTCAGGTAGCGCGTGCAACAGCCCTGGTCGCTTGGGTGTCTGGGCGTCGAGCGCCTGGGCACCAGGCGCTGGGCTCTTGGGCACTTGCTAGGCACTAGGCGGCTATTGCTGGGTGTCTGGGCCTTGCTGTTCCGGAAGCTGGGAAACTGCCAACAAGGATCTAATTTTTGGGCAAACTCTGGCGACGAGTAGAACAGCAGTGGCACAAGGTCTGGCCGAACTTGGTGAATTTGAGGAGCAACAGTAGCGAATACAAATAGCAGAGGGTGAATCTGGTGAGTAGCAGTAGCAAAGATAGATAGGAGAGGGAGAATCTAGCGAGCAGCAGCCGTGAAGACAGATAGCAGAGGGTGACAGCCAAGAGGAGAGBGGTGCGCGACAAGGCTTTCCCAAGCCGTCACAATTCTGATGCACAGATCAAACCTTGGTGCGGCTATGACAACTCTATTTGAGCAGAGAAGAAGCAGAAGAAGAAGAAGAAGAAGAAGAAGAAGATGGCAGATCGACCAGATCTGGTGGCGAACTGCTTCGTCCCGAGTGGCTATGGATCTAGTAAGCGTGGATCCTGCACCTCTGGTGGACAGCTTGGTCGGTAATAGTACGGACCACATACTGCCAATCTGATCCCTAGAGGTAGAGACAGAAAACTGGGAAAGAGACCTAAAGTGGTCGGCTCAACAGAACCGAGCGGCCTCCTTGCGTGTAGCAACCTGCAGCGGCACGAGCCAGGAGATTAGCCTCGGCGAATAGCGACAGCAACTGCACGAGCCATAGCAGTTCGACTTGAGACGTAGATTGCTCAACGATCGCAAACCTAGGTGCTCAGCGATCTCAGCRAGCGGAGAATGGAGGACCTCAAACACGGAGAGCAACCACGCAAGGGTTCATGCGGTCTGGCTGAGTTGCGGGCAGAATCCTCCATGCAGCTAAACGGCTCGTCGTATTTTGGGCGGTGTAGCACACGACGACCAGCAGAAGGCGAAGAAGGTGGTGATCGGCGGTAAGGTTTTTTGGGAGTGGGCAGTGGCTCGATCGAAAACAGAGTGCCAGTTTTGGTTCTAATTAGCCAAGTCTGGTCAGGAGCAGAAATTGTCCAAACCCATTAGGTGCCCAGGCAACCAGGCACCTTTGCCGTTCGCTCGAACTAGTCATTCGCTCGCCGTCTGTTCAGGACCAAACTGTTGTTTGTCGCCTTTCGCACTCTTGGGGTAAACCAATTTCCCAAAAAAATTTGATAAAGTAGCACTAAATACTGCACTTAGAGATTTACTGGATTCGAGGTGAAACCATTATTTCTTTTAACTTTACGAAATTTTGTTGGTAATTGGAAATTATAAAAAATAAATAAAATAATAATTAATAAATAAATAAAAATAAAARAGGAATATAATTATACATTGTGGAAATTAAGTTAGTAAAATGAATTTAAAGAGTATATGCTTCTAGAAAAATATTCAATATAATATAACGTCGAATTTAGGTTTTTTACAATAAAATTAAGTAAATTTTAATTTTGATCATCATTATTAAATAATAATAAAAAATTCATAAAGTAATTTATTTTTTTGTTAATGTTATCTTTAACGTAAGATTTAAATACGAGTTAATATAGATATATAATATTAGTACAATAAAAGATGAATGTCTCGAGTTAAAATTTCGATGAATCATTCGTTTTGTGTAACAAATTTAGGGAATTTCCTAGCACATTGACGTTGTGGGTGGCCAAGGCACTTCGCTAGTGATTGAAAAGAAAAAACTAAATTGCGAAGGACTTCAAGCAAGTAAATTCCAACATTTTTATTTAGTTATGATGCAAGTGTATTGTTATGATTAAATCTCAATTTGAATTAAATTTGAGTTTATGTTTTATATTGATGTCTTAATTACTTTTAGGTGTTATGATTTGTGATATTATTTTCAATATGTGAATTTTATTACTTTTTGAAATGTTGGAAATTTTAAGTTAAGAGTTCATGTAGTCTAAGATCAAGAGCATGTAGTTGCACATTATTTGGCATGGACATGGTCATACTTTCAAGAAAGGAAATATTTTAAAGAATGAAATTTGGCAAAGAAAATGTTTTAAAGAATGAAATTTGGAAAATGTTATTTTTATGATGAATGATTTTCAAACAATGGGGATTTTGAAAATGGGTGTAAATCTGACCTAACCCTCTTGTAGGGTAGGAAAGTAATGTTCGCCTCTTGCGAGGTGAAAAGTGAAAAGAAAAGATTGAAGTTATGCTAACCGCGTTGCGGTTTTACCAGTAGAATGTGATCGGATTCTAAATAATAATTGCCTACTGTAGAGCTTAATGATTAGGCGTTATGCCAAGCGAGCTCATGACTTTAAGAAATGAAAATGTTTGGAAAGATTTTATGAAATGAAGTGTTTGGAAGTTTTGATGAAATGAAAAATTTTGAAAGTCATGATACAGAAGTGAAATTTTTTAAATTCATGATATATATGCATTCATATATGAGATTTATTTATTGGGCTTTATAACTTATTTCATTTCCTTATTTTCATATTTGAGGTGATGACTAGTTAGATGGTATTTCGAGATCACTTAGGAGCAGACTTAAATACCCAAGAATCAATTCAATGAAATTTCTATAATTTTTGAATTAATTGAAGGATTATGTTTTATTTATTCTTAAATTATTATTTTAAAGACTTCCATTGAATATTTGAATATATGAGTATTTTTCTTGTTCTGGATTTATTATCATTTAATGTGTTTTGCTGAMTTTCAATTATATGAATATTTTGTGGGGAAATATTTCGATGGATTTGAAGTGATTTTTATTTAGAAGTGCAGTATGGAAAAATGTTTGGTGTGAAATTTCTGTAAACACCTTTTYCGTTTTAAAATTTTAAGATTTTTATTTTTTCAATTTCCACAAATTATGTGAGTGAGCAAATGGTGACATTTCTGGATTATGATAAAGTTTCTTAATCTGGGGGTGTTACAGGTTTGGTCATTTCGGCATAAAATCGGCGTGGGTTTTAGCCTAATCAAGCGCCGCTTGAGCCATTTTTAGGTTTTTTAAGTAGTGCATTTTATGGCCAATTTTGGAGACTTTTGGTAGCTTGAATCACTCTCTTTCCATAGTTTTAGAGTAGTTTTAATAAGGGGAACTTGGAGGAAACCATGAGAAAGCTTGAAGACCTGCATTCAATCAAGACTACTTAAGGATTTGTTCATCAAAACGGTTCTTTCCTCTCTAATCTTGGGTTGTAACATGCTTATTATACTTTCTATGGTGGATCTTGTAAGTTTCTTAGGCTCAACTTTTTTGTGTTGGTTAGGGTTATTTGAGAGGACAATATCTTTGTAATGGATTAAACTCTATTGTGCCTTTATTTGTTGATTCTCAATCTAGAGTTGTTTATTATTATTATGGCTTTCTTAATGCTTTTTTTTGGATTAGCTACCTAAAAATCAATTTCATAATCAATTTGAAGGACTAGGAGGTGAACTAATTAATTATTCCTTAGGCAATGATGACCTATTAGTATTGATTTGACTAGGAATAGAATCGATTCCTTTTTGGTGATTTTCGATAATAATTGACWGTGATTAACAAAATTAGGGAATTTCTTAGATCTTTAATGCAATTTCGATTAATCTAATTCACATAGGGATATGACTTTAGTTAATTGGAATTTGGAGTTTTTTGCTAAGGATTGGGTAAAACCTAAATTAGGAAATTCTATCATTAACCATTATATTAGATTTGGAATTAGGTGTGATTAACATAGCTCATTGTAGAAATGATTCAGATCAATACCGAAACTAACCTCTTTTATTACATAACATCCTTTTGGATTAAGGTAATTGAATTTCATAATTGAACCTTCATGATCACTTATTCATTTCTATTTAATAGTCTTATTTAATTACATTTGATAGGCTTAAGTTATGGAAATTTGGTAATTTTGGTAATAAATTAGAAATCCATATGAGATCGACCTTGACTCACTTGCTATACACTTTTTGACACTAGTATACTTGCTAGGATAAGAATGCAACGAGTTTGTTGCATCACACCTGAAAGAATTTTTGCAAGCCTGTGCACAATGAAGAACACAAGGGCCTGACCATAGTCACCACAATCCCATATTTGGAGAACAAGATGAACAACAAACTACAAGCCCTAAACATAGTGAACTCAAAGCAAAGGGTCATACATATGATCTCGTGAATGCCAAGGAAACATGGAATATGTGACGAACCGCCCTTTTCTAGGTTCCAATAGGGCTGTATGGGAGTTACCTGCCTCTTAGCAGTCTATATAGTCGAACATTCAAAACAACTAAAAAAGAATCCCAAATTAATTAATAAAGTCTAATCCAGTACATAGTCTTACAATATTAAACCTAGATAATTGAAGCAGAATACCACAATAATAGTCCACAAAATAAAAGTACAACTCCTAATGACAGAGTCTATTCTACAACTATTACTAAACTCCGAGCTTCAGAAGATATATTACTGCAATATGCTCCTAAGCTTAGGTTCACCTGAAGCTCTAATAGTCTGTGCCTATCACTACAACATGTGATGAAATCGTGAGCATGGCTCTAATATACCTGTGTAAGTTCAAATAACGATTCATGCGTGCATAATTCATTTTGAAATCATATTCAAAAGTAACGATTCATGCGTGCATAATTCATTTTGAAATCATATTCAAAAGTGTAGATGTTAGGCAAAATGGTTTAAGTAGTTAATGCTCAATGCAGAGTACAATTTAGAGCTAGGAAAATTATCAAGATATGTAAAAGCTATGAAAATCCAAGGATAGAGAAAAATCGATTTGCTAATCAAACCTTTTAAAAATCTGAGTGTTGGAAATGTGAGATAAACGATTGAATTATCATTTCAAATTTAACAATGTCCAAAGCACACCGATATTAATCAATAACCACAAATTGAAACTGATAGGATCAAATTACCAGCCGTACTATTGTATACGCATGTAACATTCAACCACCCATGATCACAAACAAAAGTACCCAATAGTAGGTACTCGGTCGGTCAGTCCAGGCCAAACCTCCTGACCAAGGGCAAGAGTGTTACACAAAATCTACGATGGGTATGTGGGGCGCAACCTTCTGGATGATGCATTTTCGATCTGCCAAAACATATCACCACTGACTAGACCATATGGCTATCTCACGAATTGATGATTGACGAACTAGGAGGTCATCGTATTGGGGACCAGCCAAGCACATGGCGCTGCTTTTAAGCTAGTTTTTGAGAAAACTGATAGAATATTAATCTTTCACAATTGGATCCACAAGTCCACAATCACAAATTCTCAATCACAAGTTCACAATCAATTCTAGCCATAATATCAAATCAATAAAGTTGCTGAAATTTAGAATGACTTTTCAAATCGATATTTTGAATGAACAAATGCACACTTGAAATGAAATAAATAAAAAATAATAAAATCATTGTTCGAAAATCGTATTAGAAAGTAATCCYATGTAATGAATTCATAAATAAATAACTTTCTGAATTCACAAGATACATGCACTTGTGGGAAAACAATGATAAGAATTTCATATATAACAATTGAGAAGTCTTGAAAATGCATCTAGAGTATAAAAACAAAAGCACTTTTGATAGTTTGTAAAATAGAGGGACTCGTGTTAAAACATTTGAGTATACTTCTAAATAAAATCACCTGTTCTATGAAGTTTAAACAAAATCATCCATTCTATAAAGTCTAAAGGATAAAAGGACTCACCTGAGAAAATCAAGTCAAAGATGTGAACCTGATATATCTTAGAGTCAGGCTATCCTAGATATACAAATAAATACACCTCAGTTGTAACTTGCATGAGGTTTAGATAATTAAATGCCTATTGGTCTTAATGAGAGGTCTATAATCCTAATGAATCCGGCCAACAACTTTTGAACCTAAAATCCATGACCAAGTATGATTGAAAAATTCAAGAAAATGTACCCAAGTATAACTTCTATTTCTTGAAGTGTTATCAAGTGATAGAAGGTCAAGGAAAAGCATCCAATGTCCATTTGTCTGGACTTGGCAAGATTGAGAGAACTGATAATAACATGGGTACTTGATCGAGTTTTTGACAAAATTTGTTTGAAAATTATCGCAAGACACATAGTTGTCTATCAAAATTAGGTCACGGTTAAAATGCAGTATGGCTAAAATAGTACGAATTAGCACATACCAATTAAAATTGACAAGGTTAGGTTTTCGGCTTATAACTTTGGATTCCACTTGAATTCTTCCCATGAATTCAGTCTCATTTTATTCCTAAGATATTTGTACAATCAAGTACTAAGTGAATATTAGGCTACTTAGGAAACCACACAAATTATTCATAGCTACTAAAATGACCAAAATGCCCTTAAAACCTAGTAGCTATATTTAGTCATCTTAAATGTTCCATTTATCACCAAATAGATACAATGACCCTATGAACAACATTGCATGAGCATAATCTTTGATCGATAGGTGAAATAACGAATATACCTTTTTGTTAACACCACCAAAGAGAGAGGAATAATGTACTAATACCTTCTCAATAACATTTACCATTCTCAAATTTTTAGTTGGATAATCCATGAAAACCTTGAATGTCCTTACTCATCATTGGGAGCTACACAAAAGTGCACATTCTAAAATCATGTTCCCAGGGACCTGGATCTTTTATTATCCTTTGGACAATGATAAAGGGGTGATTAATTCTTCACAAAGTGAAGTACATAAACTATTTTGTACCATAAGTTAATTAGATACTATACTCTCGACAAACAAGGTTATTGATCTACAAAAAGATCTCACCTATATTATATAAAAAAACATAGCTCTAGGTCCACCAGAGCACCAATGAGCACTTAAGTACTAGTATATTCATCTATGCAGTAGCAGTGGTATTTCAATTTCTATAGGGATTGCACTTTAACAAAAATCAGTATCATAGGTCATATTCTACATATATCAAATACGCTTRTGCAATTGGAGTGAACGGACTACCCATTGACTAAGGCAAGTCATTCATTATTAGAATCCATTACACAATGATCTTATCATGATAGAATGTCCAGTACTATCAAGACCAATAGGCAATTTATCTTGCTAATTAATTACCCATGGTTTAATGGCTAATTAAGAATGACCCATCACATAAACCATTTACTTAATTGCTTGGACTCATTCCAACGAACTATGCAATTCAATTCATGTACCAAAYTGGAATAGATGGAGTTACTCTTTTACTGCAATTTATACAAATACATTATCTTTAGGGCATACTATTCTAACAATCTCCCACTTATACTCAAAGACGATAAAAGTCCAGGAGCCTACCCCTAAGGCATCTAGATCTAGTAAAGACCTTCTCTACCAAAAGCTTGGTGAAGGGATCTCCTAAATTGTTTGCTGAGCAAATTGATCGATAGCTATCTTGTCYTTCTAGATGAATTCCCAAATAAGATGGTGTTTCATTTCAATGTACTTGCCAACTCCTGAGTTGTCATAGTACATAAAAATGGCTTCTCCATACGCGTTATAACTTCAAGTTCCTTAAGGAACTTCTGAAGCCACACTGCTTTCTTGTATGCCTCTGATGCTATGATATACTCAACTTCCGTAGTAGAGTTGGCAMTAAAGGATTGCTTATTGCTTCTCCATGAAATTGCTCCTACAGACAAGGTAGAGACATATCCACTAGCAGATTTTCTTTCATCTTTATTAGTCTGGAAGTCTGAGTCTGTGTAACCAAGACGATCAAAGTTATCGGTTCTGTAAACGAGCTTATAGTCCCTAGTAGCCTTCGGTACTTGATAATATGCTTTACTACTTGCCAATGTTTTTCCCCTAGGTTTGACTGAAATCTACTTACCATACCTACAACAAAGAAAATAGCTAGCTTGGTACATAGCATGAAATACATAAGACTTTCTACAGTCGAAGAGTAGGGAATCTTACTCATTCTTTCATTTTCTTCCTTTGTCATTGGACAACCGTTGTAAGACAAGGTTAGGTTATATCTAAAGGGAATAAGTGCCCCTTTACACTGATCCTTGCTTAACCTGGCCAATATCTTGTCAATATCAGTAGATTGAGATAAGCCTAACATTCTTTGCTTCCTATCTCTAAGAATTTCTATACCAAGAATGTAGCTAGCTTCTCCTATATCGTTATGCTAAATTGACTTGACAATCAAACTTTAATTGATAAAAATTTCCCTACATCATTTCCAAAGAGTAGAATGTCATCAACATATAACACCAAGAATGACACAATTTCACCATCCATCCATTTATACACGCACAGTTCATCTATATTTTGTTCAAATCTGTAAGACTTTACAGACTTATCAAAACATTTGTTCCGTGTTCTTCATGCTTGTTTTAGTCCATAAATAAACTTCTTAAGCTTGCAGACCATGTGCTCTTAGCCTTTCGCAATGTAGCCTTCTGGTTGGGACATATAAATGTCTTCACTAACACAGCTACTGAGAAATGTTGTCTTGATATCCATTTGTCATATCTCATAATCATAATGACATGAGCATGGCTAAGGGTACAAGAATTGACATGAGCATGGCTACTAGTGAAAAATGTTTCCTCACAATAGATCCCTTCTTTTTTAGTATAACCTTTTGCAACCAACCTTGCCTTAAAGGTTTTCACCTTTCTATCCTATTCTCTTTTCCTCTTGTATACCCACTTATACGGGYTTCACCCCTTCAAGTATAGCTACAAGACCCCAAACCTGATTGAGATATATTGACTCAATTTCAGCAACCATCGTAAGATGCCACTTGTGTACGTCAACATAAAGAATTGCCTCCTCATGTCTATTGAGACCTTGCTCCTGATGGTCAGAAACTAGCTGAAAAGCCACTCTCATCCATCTATTTGGAACTCTAGTTTCTCTCCCATTACAATGAAGTTCCATGTGCATAGGAACATTCAATGTCTCTTCTAGCATCTTGATAGAGTGTTAGAAGAATTTGAAATTTGTACTGTATAAAACCTCATTTCCAACTCTATTTTCTTTGAACCTTTGGTGGACATATATTGWTCATGTCACACCCCCAGATTAAGAACCTTTATCCTAACCTAGGAWTGTCACCATTTACTTACTGACATGAATTTGCGGAAGCTCAAAAGAATTTAAACTCAAATAATAAATACTTGATTCAACCATCTTAATCCATAACATTCATTTACATTGACTTCAGGGTATCTTGGCTTACCTACAAGTGACCTGATCGCACCATCTGGCTACACATCATCTGAAATGTAAAYGAGAGAAAGGAATGAGCTAAAAAGCCCAATAAGTAAACCTCATGCATGAATRCATAACATGCCCGACATGTCATGAGTTATAAAATTCCACCTTTAAGATGAAAAACTTTCCAAACATTCCCTTTTCGAWAACTCTTTGCAAAAGCTTTCCTTCAAAATTTACTTACAGTAAAACATTTCATTTCCTTTCATTCATGAGCTCACTAAAGTGTATCGCCCAGCCATTAGGCTTGCAGCGGGCCATTCTTATTTGGAACCCGATTAAATTCTTCACCTCCTCGAGGTGAATCATTTCCTACCCTTCCCGAGGGTAAGGTCGGGTGCGTCGGTCCCCCATGCCCTATTTCCCACCACATCCTTCATGGCTAGGTTTACACTCCTTTCCAAAAACTTTAACATTTTCCTGAACACGTTACAATTTATAAAATACATTCCCTTTCAAAATTTCATTTTCTAAACCATTCACTTCTCAATGTATGAATGTTTCATGCCAGGAATGATATAGAACACTAACTACATGCCCATGACATGAAATGCATACCACTGTATATAACATATTATTCGGACGTAAACACAGTACAGGATATGAAACACATGAAATATTCCACACAATTAACACACCTCATAATAAAATCCCATAACACAACACATAACACACAACACATATATGTCAATGAGAATGAGAGAATTTACTTACATAAATCTCGGATTAAATAACAATCACACACATACGTTAATGAGAATATGAGAGTTTACTTACTTACACATTCAATTCATGTAAGAAGATTCAATCATAATAACAACACACATCACCACTAAATGAGAATAAGAGAATTTACTTACCCGGAGTCATTTACGTTAAATGTTTTCTTATTTAAATCTCGAAGTGAAATCCTTCGACCGTTCTCAATGATAGGGCACTTGAATCAACCTATTTGTGAGTACAGAAAGAGACTCTATTTAGTTCAATTGTCCCAACTTAGATATTCAGGGTTCATTCCAAGAATGTCATTTGTCAATTATTAATCCATACATAGTCTTCACATTACCAATTATCACGTCTTTTAAGGATACAATTTAAACTCCTTCATTCGGGTATAAAATTTAATTTATGTTCTTCACAATTTTACTTTAGGGTATAATTTCATAAGTCATAAATTTCAATATTAATTAATAATATTTTCACTTTTTAAGTTCACAAAGTCCAAGTGTCTCGGGAAATGATTTTGGGTTCTCGGACGTCTGGGCGCCTAGGAGTTCGGCGTCGGTCATCGGGCGCCTGGGCACATAGGCATCTGGGTGTCGGGCTCTTGGCACTGGGCTCTGGATGCCCGCTAGCTTTGGGCACTCCCAGAGCTGGCAGACAGCCTGCCAAAGAAACCAGTAACAGACAGCCTACAATAGGCCTGATTTCGGCGAACTCCGGTGACAGGTAGATCAGCAATGGCATCTGTTTTGTCGGTGCACAACAATTCGTAATCTGAGCGAGTGTTGTAGTAGAACGGTTGTCCAGACCAGGTCGCGAGGAAGGAAGAAAACGGAAGAGATGGCAGATTCTGGGCGGAGCAACAGCGGGCAAGTAGTTGGCTGTACTCGAGCGGCGGCAGGAGCGCACAGATCTAGTCGAGGGAGAAACCGATCTGGACGATTTTCACACGCCGAGCAACAATGCACTGTCTTCCCTCTATTCTGGTGGTACAATGGTTAGCCACGGTCGGAGTAGCTGGAGTGTGACAACCGAGCAAGCGAGCAATCGAAGCACTAGCAACTCTAAATCTGGATGAACTTGGCAAGCAGGTCTGGTCGACTACGCGTGCAGAGGATGCGCAGACTTGATGATTGAATCCAAACCACGAGGGAGGAAGAAAGTGGCGA
>MEJB01000105.1:1298898-1416715 GCA_001752375.1 Rhazya stricta
CAACACATCCGAGAGAAGACGGATTGCGACGCTAGTAAGGCAGTATCTGTTCTTGTCGTCGAAGGAAAGATGAAACGACAGTCCTGGCGAGGCTAAAGTGAACGTGGCAGTGTCGAGTAGGGAAGAAGAAGGTAACGCTGGCGAGAAAGTTTTGAGAAGGGTGGGTGCGACTGAGATGGAGAGACTAGGGTTTGGGGCGATGGCTGGGCAATAATAGGAAGAAAAAGACTAGGTTTAGATGTTTTTATTTTTTAGCTTGGGCTCCTGAGTTCGAATTTTTGGGCCTCTCCCATTGCGTAATTAATCACATCCTTAAATAAAATTTACGTCTGGTCTCTTTTGATTAAAATTTAGTTTTCCGAACGAAAAGTAAGCCCAACAAGTCGAGCCTCAAATCAAACGAGGACCCTAATCTGACAAACACGATAATTCCGTACTTATTAACGTATAAATAAAATATTAACCACATAGGAAATTTTATCGAACCCTAGTTGGCTCATAGATTCGTACGATCAAACRAAAAATCCATAAAAAGGAATCTCAGGTGTTACAGATCATCCTYCAAGTATCTAGCATGAGTACTAGTAATAYATCTAGTACCTTCTGGATGTCCAACAAAGTAGCATAACTCTGATTTTGGACCTAACTTACTTCTTCTAGTTAGTACATAAGTTGGACAACCCTATACATTGAGATGATTTAGATTGGGCTTTCACCGTTTCCATATCCCATAGGGTGTCTTGAAAGGTACCAAATTCAGAATGTATGTTGTTGTTTCCAGCTCATACCCCGAAAGAAAATCGAAAAAGTTGCATGACTCATCATGCCTCGAATCATCTCTATGAGAGTTCGGTCCCTTCACTTAGAACTCCATTCCGCTAGGGAGTGCCAGGTGAAGTTAAATGAGAGATTATCCCGTGATGTACTAGATAGTCTTTAAATTCACCAAGGATATACTCTCCATCATGGTCTGACCTTAAGATTTTGATTACTTTATCTATTAGATGCTCCATTTCAACCTTAAATTTCTTGAATTTATCAAAAGAGTTAGACTTGTTCCTTATCAAGTAAACATATAACCAAAACGAGAATGGTCATTCGTAAATGTAATGAAGTACTCATACCTTTCTCTAGCAGGTGTAGTCATCGGACACTCAACATCACTATGGACTAACTCTAGTATCTCCTTGGCTCTTTCTTTTGTTTGGGTAAATGACCTTTTGGACATTTTTGCATTAGGCATGACTCACATTGAGGCTATTCTTCTAATCTCAATGAGTCCAAGGGCCCATCATGGATTAACCTTTGAATTTGATTAGGGTTTATGTGGCCTAATCTTAAGTGCCATAGATACGATTCATTAAATGATGTTGATCTCTTTTTATTATTATTCCTACTTGGTTCAGTCTCAGAATTATTTATTTCACTTCTAACAGGGTTTAAAAAGAGATTTCCATATATGCTTCATGAGCAAATAAATTTTCCACTTATACTGATTTTAATACAAGAATGGTAATCAACAAAGTATTCTTGAAATAATAATTTCAAAACTGATATCAAATTCTGTCTCACACTAGGAACACATACTTCCAAAACCAACGTCCTATTAGAGCAAAAAAAAAATTGAATAATTCCCACTGCTTCAGCCTATACTGTTGCCCAAGCATTCCATGCTCTCATTCAGCTAGAGTCCTTGTTCTCCTGAATCCCTGTAAAGATTTAAAAACATGATCAGTGACTCCAGCATCCACTATCCAAGAGGATAAGGATCTAGCCACTTATGGATTCTAAATAAAGAGCAATACCTATTGTTTTGGCCTTGAAAGCTGGACAGTCTTTTTTCCAGCACCCCTTCTACCCACATTTGAAGCACTTTCCTTTAGGCTTAGCATTTTCTTGACCCATGCCAGGCTTCTTGTCTTTCATACCTACGTTGTTTTGTCCCTTCTTCTTCTTAAAATTCCTAGCTTGGCCTCATTCATAGATGAAGGTGTAGAACGACTAACTAGAATCGTTATAGTAGGCTTCATGATCTTCTCTGTTGCTTGGAGCTCTTTCATGAGCTCTGTCAAATTCATGTTCATCTTGTTCATATTGTAATTAACTTAAATTGTCAAAAAGAATCTGATAGAGTTTCTAAGACCATGTCAACCTATCTCTTCGATCATAGCTCATAGGACCTCGAATTCCTCCAAGAATGATTTCACAAAACCCTACGAACTACAGAATTTACATAGCAAACAATCTTGTAGTTTCTTCTTTGTTTTTGCATTGAATGGTGCCAATGTGTCAAAGCTGTCCAGAAAAATCCAGCACACTTTTCGTGCATTTTTGTTATAAAGTTCCAGCCTATATCTTTTAAGAAAAATGCAGCTTAAATCTGTACATTATAGGGCTGGAAAAATAATAAAAACTGCAAAACAAAGGCAAGAAAAAGACATCCTTTTGCGGTAAAATTCTGCACTGCTAGTGCTGAAATTTCAGCACAAGTGCAGGGGCAAAAAAAAAAAAAAAAAAGCAACATATTCTTTCAGTCTTTAAGCTTTTCCTCCATCCCTATTCTTCACCAAAAATCCAGCTAAGGCAGTAACTTTACATAGTGAAAAGAAAAACTGATAAAATCAGTTAAATCGGTGTAAAACCTCACCAAATTTGTGCCTATAACTCAACTGTGAGGTTTACATCAAAACTAGTTTGTAAAAGCAAAACAAACAAGAGATACAAATCCCTATACCTCCATTCATGAGGTTTACAAGAAATCTAGAAATCATTCTTATAGGATGGATCCATACAAACACACAAGATGTTTTAAATTAGTAAAGAAACCACCTTTTTTAGTTGTAACCCTAGCATGCTCCTGGTGTTAAAACTGTGGCTCTGATACCACTTGAAGGATCTTACAAGAGAAGGAAAGATGCGGTGGAAACTAAAGATAAAAACGTTTTCCTTTTTAGGGTGAGTTTAGGAGCAACTTACTTGTTTTTAGTTTTCTTCGAATAGAAAATGCAATAGGGTTTCTTGTTGGAGGCACCGAATTCCCTTGACTCAATTCTACTGTCTGAGCTAAAGGAGGAGGTGGCTCTGAAGACTGCCCAGATTCGCTTGTTAAGGGTGTTTCTTCATAGCAAGCCTTTCACTTTTGTGCATGAGATTGACAAAATCATATTTTACATTATGTTTTTCCCTTACTTAAGTTGTTCTTGTCGAGTTTCTTATATGATTTACCTTGTATTACACAACTTTGGGATTCAAATGGTTAATTCCAAGGTTTTCATCTTAAACACAAGAAAAGGGGAAAAATCAATTGCGGAATTCCTTAAAGAGTTCAAATAATGAATCCAGAGGAGTTTGGGTCAAAATGCAATTTTCAAAAGTTGAAAATCATCAAAAAATCGCAATTTCCAAGCAAAAGAAGGTAAAGGAAGACAAAAAAAAAAATAGTGGAAACTTGAAGTGTTAGAAATGGTGCCAAAAGAATTGATAAACAATCCATAAGTTACGTAAAATAGAAAATCGTGTCATGTGGAGTGTTATCATTGGACCACTCCATCTCTTGTGCTTTGACAACCACAAGAAAGCATTTCATTGGACGAAGGCACTACTTGAAAGCCACGTGTACAACTCTCATTAGACCATAAGATCAACTTATTTTAATTGGCCAACAACTTACAAGACTCACAACTATAAATAGAGAAAGAAGCATCAAGGAATAACATCTAAGATTTGAGAATCTTTCTTGGAACTTGAAAGATTTCCACCATATTCTTCATTTCCAAATTTTCCATGGAAGTTGCAAGCCGAGAATAACTGCTCTTACAATCAAGAGAAGATATTGAAAACCTTCAACAGTTGGTGACAAAGCCAATTGATTGGAGAAGGAGCTGAAGAAAATAATCAAAAGCTAGATCGTGAGGCTATTGCTGCAACATTGAAGATTGCAGAGCGCACAACTATTGACAGAAGTTTTTCTAAACATTCTTACTATATCCCCATTTTCTTTGTATTGTGTTTGAATGAATATTTGATCTATGTGTTGTGCAATCTTTTATTTTTATTATACAAGCATCAATTAATTTTATTTTTATTAGGGTTTATAGTGAACTCAAATAATGATTATGTGCTCATTGAAGTTATGCATGCTTAAGAATATTTACAGTTTAATCGGGGGTTCTAATTCATTAAACCATTTTCTTAACTAGAGTTAAGAAAAGTTAGATGAGTTGTACATTCCAAGTAGGGCGAGTGGTTTGTATGATAGTCATARCACAGTGATTTCTTGTGCCTATTGAGGTTTTTGCTCTTGATTCTCATTCTTGTGAGTGTATTGCTTAGTTAAGTAACTATCTTGAATCTAGAGCTTTAGTTATGTACAATAATGCCAAATCCATTGCTTTTATAGTTTGCGAGAACATTGAGTGATCAAAGTAATGTATGCATTAGAGAGTAATGTTGTAACATGCCCAAAACCCCTTCGCCAGTGCCGCCTTCATCTTCCCCTAACTGACGCTGTGCGTTCCTCGTTACTGTATATCAGAGCTACTGCTCGCACCACACTTGCGATCGGATCACTACGGGATGAATTAACTTACTGCCCAGAGTCCGCTGCATGCTGTCTGCACCTGTTGCTGTGCGATTCGCCACTCACCTGCACAACTAGAGAAAGCATTGCCAGTTTCTACATTGCCAACGCTTGGCTCGATCGTTGACCGTACAGATCTAGGTTACCGTCTGGTGGCATGCTTTCTCACCATCTCCTTACTGTTGTTTGCCACTCTGTCTCTCCAGCCGTACGCAGCAGGCGGTTGCTCAGTATTCGATCTCATCATTTGCAAGCGTCACAGCCCCAGCTAGAATCCTCCAACTTGCAGTCGTTATCAGATCTCAACGCTGCATGGACTGTTCGCCAGGCCAAACTAGTTCCAGACCAAACCAGTTCATTGGAAGAGTTGCTGTTCAGCATTCAATTTCTTCTGGTCAGATTTCGTCATTGAAAGTTTGATCAGATATAGATTGCCGAAGCTGGCCCAAGTGCAGTGCATTGCCAGTTGCACGTGCTGCTTGTTCGCAATCCTGGGGTGCAATGTAGCTCCATCCACCACACTTAAGATTTGTTGGATTAAAGGTGAGACCAATATTTTTTCGATTTCGTTAAGCAAATATTCATGTAATTGTGTTATGTATTGATAATTGGGGGAAACATAGATTATGTTTATACATGATTTGACGTGGAATCTAATTAGTTTGAGGAATATGTTTTTACTTAAAAATATATTGTGTTTTGTGTTATCATTTGGCATTGGTAGGAGAGATGAGAGTCATGAAATAATTTATAATTTTGGTAATGTTATTATTTTCAACGTGAAAATTTAAGTACGACTTAATATGGGTGAGTGACATTCGCATGATAAATGTAATGTTTTAAAGTTGAACATCCATGTTAAATGAATATTCTTTTCATAATAAAAATTAAGATATTTTCTGGCATATTGACATTGTGGGCGGCCAAAGGACTCCGTTTTGCATCTAAAGTAAAATTCTAACGTTAAGGACTTTAGGTAAGCAAACTCTATCCTTTTCCCTCATATAAACTTCTGTTTCGATTGTAATGTGATGTATGACAATTGTTCTAGAATGTTAGTTACTATGTCATTATGTAGGATTAAATTTTTTAGAATACTATCTGTTACATGTTAGGATATTGATTCCATTGTTATTAAATGAACACACATTTCATTATCATGATGTATTTTCTTTAGGGAAAGTTTGCATGTTCATGTTATTGATAAGTAAAATGAGTTAAAGGATAAGGTTTGGAAATGAAATTTCAAATGCTAGTGAATACTAAAGTTAGGAAAKGGAAAAGTTGATGTAAGCTTGAGCCATGAAAGGTGTGAGTSGAAAATGGGGCRTGAGGGATCGACRCACCTGACCTAACCCTCTTTTGTAGTGTGGAAATGAAAGTAAAATGCACCTCTGATGAGGTGAGAGTAAAAGGAAACGCTAATGAATTTTTAACTGCATGGCGATTCTACCGGTAGAAATATATCTGGTTCCAAATAATAATTGCCTATTCCAGAGCTTAATGACTAGGAGATACACTAAGTGAGCTCACATTAGAAATGGAAAACTTTAGAGAATTTAGTCAGAACGAATTTTGAAATTTAYAACAGATAATGCATGTCATGCGCATTCATGCATAGGAACTTACTTATTAAGCTTTGTAGCTCACCATATTCCCCTCATTTTGCATTTCAGGTGATGAATAGCCAAATGATGAGTGAACGTCGCTTGCGTTCAGGCTTGATAGACCTAAGTGCTTTGTTTGAAATAAATTCTCGTTGAATAATAGGAGTCGTTTCATAGAAAAATCTTTAATCATGTATTTATTCAATTTATTGCTTATTCGTCCATTGATTTATTCTTTCAAATTATCTATGGATAGTAATTTAATGGAGTATTTTCTTGGTTGATAAGGTTTGGAGTTGTCGGGAATTTGAGGTATTTTATTTCTAGAAGTTGGGTAATAGTTGTGGTTGAYTGTTGTTTTGTTCTTTTGAACATGGGGAAAATATTGATATTATAGGGGAGACTCTGTCAAAATTTTTATAAACTCTTTATTCCAATATCCAAAACTTCTGTTTTTCCCAATTTTTGCAATATGCATGAGGGTAAATGGGTAACTTTTCGAGTTGCACAGTTTCTAATCTAAGGGTGTTACAAATATCCTTCTATGGGACCATAGTTAACACTTAAACAAAGTAGATATGACTAAGTCTAACGTCGTTTGGGGATGAAAACATAAACGTAGGTGGACCAAACAATGATCTAGTGTAGGTCTTATGTTTTGCTGCGATAGAGCAATCCCACTTATTGGGCAAAGGTCTTAGTTACCTAAGGGAACTGGCTAATATTAGGGATGGTAGCAATTAAGACCAAAGTGCTAGGAAAGATGAGGCTCTAACCACTTGCACAAACATGCTCCCATTGCAGCATTCCTTTTTGCATTCCTTTATCATACGTATGTCTATGTATACTCTAAGATAAACACATTGCGCATATATGCAATTTTCATAAAGGATAGATAAATAAAAAAGTCAGAAGACCATTTGAATTTCATGAAAGCATAATATCTACCATTTTGCAAATGAGAGTTAAGGATAAGGTATAAGATAATGAGAACAAGCATCATGAGCATGTATCCACATACAAAATAAGCACATTATCACAATTAACACATAATGCCAATATTTTTCTACCTCTTTGGAATTATCAAACAGAGTTAAAAGATATTGAAAGGCATTGTTGTAAGGATGTCACACTCTTACATGTGAAACTCATCCAATCATTAAGGCGTGACTTTACTAGAGACATTAAACTTGCATTTATTAATGTAACTATAATGAAGTTCAAAATAAGAAAAAGTTTCTAATAAAAGTAAATGAAAAAATGCTAAGCCTATTTTTTGTAGTAGAATGTTATTCATCTACAACAGCTTCAACTAAACTTTTACTAGCATTTGCAGATATATAAGTAATAGGACTGTCACTTGCACTGATATTGGTAGATTGATATAGTAATGCACTTGTGCTTGCCTTGATGAGGCTATGATAGATTCACATATATCCTCCTTTATTCCCATAAAAAGATCTTGTATATTAAAGTTATTGGTTATAGGCAAGCCTGAATCACTTGAAGGTTGAAGCTCCAAGATGGATGTGATTCAATAATTGGTCGCTCATCAATAGAATTTTATTCTACAAATCTCTGAGCATTGTCAGCCTCAGTATGTCTCTCTAGGCATTTTCCCAAATCACTTCTTGGTCCTAAGGAATTATCCTCCTTATCAGTAAATTTATAAAAGTGACAAACATAGTTGTATATGGAGGATTCTAGAAAACTTTGTATGGAGAATCATCAATCAGAGTGTTTGACTTGTGAGCTCGCTATTCCCATGGAAGTGTGGGATAACATTTCTCCCATATCATCTTAAGATTCTTGACAAACAAGGGGCTTTTTCCTATTCTAAATGGTAGTGAGACATTATTTGTGCAACCTGACTGACCCCAACAAAAGATTAGTCTTCTTGTTACTTCCTATCAGAAAATAAATAATAGACTCCACATTCTTTATGGAAAAATAAATTCCAACATCAAGTCTCCCATAGTAGAAGTCTAGAAACTTATTGAAGAAAGGACTATTAATTACTGATTTTCATGGAATAATAACATCTAGTGCGTAAGGAGATTCTTGATGCTTCTATTCAAGGTTTCTTGAGGTAGAATGGTTTCTTTATTAACATCTTCAAGATCTTCGTTTGCAACTTCTTCATTTCTTTGTTCCACTATCACATCCCTTTTTCTGCTTGATGAGGCTACATTCCTTCAAACTCCCTTTTAACTACGTGTGTTTTTGTCTCATCTTCCTCAAGGGAAGCACTTTCTTGCTAATTGTTCCTCATTTGAGCAGTAATGTCATCAAGTCTTTTGGTCACAGCTACAAATTTTCATTGATCATTTTGATAAGCTCTTCATTCTCATCATCAAGGAAAACTACTAAGTTTTGATACCTTTCCTCTTGCATTATATTTGCTATTGGGAAAGCATTTTCAAGTTTTTGATGAACGTCTTTGATTTTCTTGTAATGATCAGTTAGCTTTGTATCAACAAAGCTTTTGAAACCATTTAAATCATCATGCACAAGATGTAATAGACCTCCAATGAATCAAATTTGTCATTCATAGTCGGGATTTTGCTGGATTTTTATTTTTTGAGAAAAAAACTCTACCTCTTTCTGAGCTTTTCTTCTTTGTCTTGAACAACAATCATTTTTTGTGGTTCATCTTCGATCTTTTCACCTCTTTCTTCAACTCTCTATTCAATTGAAACTTTAGCAGATAATTCGTGCAGCATATTTCTTTTACCAACTTTTCATTTTCTATCCATGCTAGATCCAATCTTTCCTTTTCTACTCTTTCCAATTGCATTTTGTTGTTCCGTGTTCTCAATAATTTTATTRTCATACAACCCTCCTCTAACTTTCCTCAGATCCATCCTCTTGAGTGCCTCATCATTCAAAACTTCCAATTTTTTCTCTCCATAAACCAGTTGTACGTCACAAGCCTTGAAAAGTCAAGGGAAAAATCCTCTAAAACAAAAGTTCATGTTTTTAACTCCTTATGCCTGATTCATGGGGTTCAGCATTAGGTAGGCAAAGTTCACTTGTCTTCTCTTCTCCATCATTGCATCAAGAACATACGCATTAGACTGACTGAGGTTTTATGACCTTCATTTGGCAGCAAGATTGTTCACACAATCCTATGAAAGATTCTATGCTTAACACTGAAGTACTTTTCCCTCTTTTCAGCAATTTTGAATTTGTGCAAATATGTTACTAAAATCCTCTAGATTGAATTAAGCTAATGGACATTTCTTGCGCACCTCATATTATTTAAATCCTCCAGTAGGCATATTCAGAATAAATTTTACTCGTCCAAGTCAAATATCATCTCTCCATTTCCTACTCTCTTGAACCAAGTTACATCTTTAGTCTCCTTGTCAACATTCCTTATGAGGTTGGCATAAAACTCGTGAATTAAGTCATGGTAGCTATCTTTACTTACATTTAGAAGATTGTGTCAGCCATATTCATGAAGGATTATTTGCAAGTTTTGAAATGAGTCCAATATTTATTCAAAAAAGATTCTGCAGTGAATTATCCTCTTGTTCTTTAACCTAAATGCTTGACATTTGAAACGTTTTTCATATGATAAGAACCATAGATTAGGTGCTGTAGATTTCCTATCTGTAACTGCTTTTGATTTCCTATTTTTGATTAAGTGGAAGGAGTTTCTTATTCTTGCCATTTCTGCAAAGCTCGAAATTTTTTGAATAATAGCCCATGGAATTGTAGGGATTTTTGCTCGCAATGAAGTCTCGAAAAATAGTTTGGTTCAAGCATAAGCAATGGATCAAAGATTTTTGATGTTCAGATTGTTTAGAAGCAAAGGATTTTCATTTGAACTTTTAGAGATGATGGTTTGAAGTAAAAATTGCCCGTTGCCTTTTATACTCTTCTAAATATTTGAACGAATGATGGCCAACATAAAGAGGTAGCATATGAGGCGTGCATCCGATATAGAATATGATCGTTGCTTTGGACAAAGGCATTCAGACATCCAATATAGACCATTACGTGCATCCAAACTAGCCAAATCTTGATATAATAAATTCAAAAATATATACACATTAATCGTGGAATTTAATGATTCCTACTAACCTTCTAAGCATACGAAATATTTCCTCAGCCAATGGATTAGTAAATAGATCTCGAGTTTGATCATTTGTACCAACAAATTTAGCACAAACATCTGTACATGATGATTTCTAAGAAAATGGTGTTTGATTTCTATATGCTTGGTCCTAGAGTGTTGAATGGGATCTTTGGTCAAGTTGATTGTACTAATGTGTCACGCAAAATAGGCACATTCACAAAGTCAAAGCCATAATCAATCAAGGTGTTTTTCATTCAAAGTATTTGTGCACAATAACATATCATATCAATATATTCGGCTTCTACTGTAGATAAGAAAAAACTATTTTCCTTCTTACAATATAAAAATACTAAAGAGTGTCCTAGGAAATGATAAGTCCGACTAGTACTTTTTTCCTACCTACACCTCACATAATCTGCATTTGGATTACCAWCTAAATCAAATATCTCACATTTTGGATACCAAAAAACATAATCATAGGTGCCAACAAGATATGTTAAACATAGATGAGATTCCTTAGGGTATGATTGAAATCTAGCACATATGTATACAACAAACATAATATCCAGTCTATTAGTCATCAAATAAAGGAGACTACCGACCATACTTCTATACTTGGTCTCATCAATGTTTTTACCTTTCTCATATTTACGAAGCTCCAAGGTTGGCCTCTTCGGTTTGCTAATTTCTTTCACATTCATCATTCCAAATCTTTTRAGTAATTCTTTGCCATATTTATCTTGATTCACAAAAGTGCCTTGAGAGGTTTGTTTGATTTGTAAACAAAGGAAGAATGTAAGCTCCCCGATCATGCTCAGTTCAAAGTCATCTTGTATAATCTTCTACAACTCTTTCAACAAAGTCTCATTAGTAGAACCAAATATGATATCATCCACATGGATTTGCGAAAGTAACAAGTCTTTTGAATCATTTGACTTTATAAAGAGACTTTTATCAATTTTTCCTCTAGAAAAACCGTTTGCAACAAAATATCCACTTAACTTCCCATACCAAGCTCTAAGAGCTTATTTCAAACCAGATAAAGCTTTTCTCAGATTTGAAAATGTGGTTTGGATACAATTCATGAATAAAATTGGGAGGTTGTTTTCAATACATTTCTTCCTCAATAAAGCCATTTAAGAAAACACTTTTAACATCCATTTGAAAAAGCATAAAACCTTTAAATTATGAAAAGGTATGTAGCATACGAATAGATTCAAGTCCAGCCTTCATCATTGTCAATAACCTCTTCTTGATTGTACTATTAAGCTACCAACCTAGCCTTATTCGTAACAACTTCAATATCCTCATTTAGTTTGCTTCTAAATACCATYTTTAGTCCGTACTAGCGAGTAATGTTTAAGGTCTAGGCATAAGATTCCATACACAAGATCTATGAAACCTTTTCAACTCTTCTTCCATTGGGACAATCAAAAAATCATCATGCAAAGGACTATCATACAAGTAGGCTTATTTTGGAAAGTAAGTAAAGTTATCAATAAATTTCCTATGAGTTGTTACATGTGAGCGATGACCAATAATTTGTTCCTTTGGATGGGATTACTTGTATTTCCATTCAGTTGGCAAGTTGTTTTAGGATTGTTCATGATTTTCCTCATGTTGCTCTTTCACTTCCTCGTATCTATCTTCTTCCGCCTTCTTTTCAAGATTCACTTGATCGACTAGTTCTCCTTTGGATTGATCTTTTTTTGAATATATCATATGAAGGACCAACATCCTCATCTTCATTTTTCAAAGAATAAACATTAGATTCATCAAAAGTAACATTTATAGATTCCATAACAACAAGTGTATGTTTATTGTAAATCYTATATGCTTTCCTATTCGAAGAAAATCCAAGAAATATATTATCATTGGCTTTTCTATCAAATTTACAAAGGTTATCACTATAATTTAACATAAAATATTTACCACCAAAAAATTTGAAATGTGAAATGTTTGATGTTTTTCCAAAAATGAGTTCATAAGGAGTTTTTCTAATATAGTTTTAGCAAAACTCGATTTACAACATAGCAAGTTGTGACGACGCACCATCTCCTAGGTTCCCTTGGGGCTATATGGGCATCACCTATCTCTTGACACTCAAATAGTCAAATAATCAAAGCATCTACAACTTTTAAATATGATATAAAGTCTAAACTAATTACATAACCTTATAATCTTAAAACTCCCAACAACTAAATATCGAATTACAACCCCTAATAATATACAGTCCATGATATTAAACTTACAACTCCCAAGTCAAACATTAGAAATACTAGAACTTTTGCAAATTCTGAGCTTCACAAGATATATATTCCTGTAATATGCTCGTAAGCTCATTACCAGCCGATAGCTCAAGTAGCCTGCACCTGTCACTAAAACCTATAAGAAAAACAAAGAATAAGGCTTAGCAAGTTCCGGTTGTGTGCAATGTGTAAGTTACAAAACATTCAAGTGAGCATAATTTATTTAAATGGATCATCAAAACAAATAATCAAAATGCAAAAAACTCGATAAAGTGCAATAAGACAGCTAATGCCCAAAGCGTAATATAAATCAGACTAGAAAATAATTAAGTTACGTGAAAGCTCTAAAAAATCCAAGAATATCACGATGGGTTGCTTAGTAATAAAAAGAAAATTATTTACCACAGTGTTGACATCACTAAAAGTAGGATGTTACCCAATTACAACCTATCTAGTTTGGTGGGATCAAGTTACCAGCCTTACTACTACATGCGTATGCGACTTTCAGCCTCTTATTCCTACAAACAAAAGTACCCACTAGTAAGGTGCACGGATCATTGGCCTGGGCCAAATCGACCACGGGCACAAGGGTCCAACACAAAAAGCACAAGGCAGCTAAGACGTAACAATCTGCTCGATGCATTCYTGGTCTGCTACTAGAGTAACCACATGCTATGGTTATCTCAAGGATTGACGCCCCCTGATTCAAGAGGTCCTCGCACTGGTTACCAACAAGCACAATACTTTGCTCATTTGTCTAGCCTCTCGAGAAATTATAGAGTACTCGTCTTTCACAATTGGATCCACAATCAAAAGTCCACAATCACAATGTCACAATGAAATCCAAGTTTCAAAATAAAATTAATAATCTTTTCAGAATTCAGAATGCCTTCTGTAGAAATTACCATGACTACTTGAATAATTGTTTAGTATTCTAGTCAGAACGATTTCCAATGCTTTTGGTTTATCATCATGTTAAAGAATTTTCATGAATCAAATCTTGGACATGAGAAATGCAACATAAATCGTATAATGTCAGATTAACTGGAAGTTCTAATCCTTTCCTTAAACCRGCCAGTTTGTCAGATTAAATGGAAGTTCTAATCCTTTCCTTAAACTAGCCAGTTTGTTTCTATATTTGTAATGAAGGCTAAATGTCATGAGAATCTTTGTTTCCTAGTTGCCTTTCATGATTTTCGGCTGGACTCTTGCTCCTCAATTCGTAGATTTTCTTATGCTAATCCATCGTACATTTATCTTAAAAGAGCAAAGGAAGAGAGGGGGGAGAACCATTTAAAAAATCTTTTTTCTGATGACATGATCGGATAAAGCATTAGAATTCAGAAGTTCTTTCTAATACAAACTTAAAGACAAAAAGGATACAGAATTAGCATCAAAAGCTCTATCAGTACATGACTGGCAAAGAGAGTCAAGGATAATTTTTCTCTTAGTTAATTGTGTCAAGGTAATATAAAGAGATGATAGAGAACAGAAGATTAGGACTTTTTCAAGCAATTGATAATAATTCAATACAAAGTATCAATATAAGAAGTCAAAACTAACAAAACACAATTCTAGTCAAACTCTATAAACCAAACCCTTAAAGTGTAGTATAACTCTAATATCTTAGCAAATTGTTCCTTAAAGTGTAGTTTACCTACCAAGCAAAACCATAGAAATGCTTTAATTTTATTAGGTGTAGGGGTTCTCCAGACCAATTTTGATCCAAGGGGAGTATGGAATCTTTTAAGCAAAAACAGGCATGTGTTATATGCAGATTTAACAATAACACTCCATTCTTGGAAAGTTTCCAACTGATTTTGTCAGTTGGATGATACTACCTCTGTTTCAAAATAACTGTCTACTTGAACATAATATAATATAATATTTAGAAAGTGTTTATTTTTATAAAATTTTAAACAAAATGACAATATTAACCTTTTTTAATTCCTTATAATTTTAAATGTTTTGACTGATATATGATGATGACATGTTAGAAACAATGTTTTAGATTTGAATAACACTGATTGATGATGGGTATAATAGCATTTAATACGTTATTGATTTTCTATAATGACAAGTAAGTTGAAAAAAAAGGCTATCTTGTTGACAGCTATTTTGAAGGGGAAGGAGTAATATAAATGAGCTACTGTGTGTTCATATTAATCTAAGAATTACTTGAGGTAAGTTGAAAGAAAGGCTACTAGGGTTTACATTAAGGTTGTTTTTTTACTACTTACTAAGGTTTTTTCTTCTTGAAAGTTCAAAGGACCAGTAGAAGGCCCTCTAAGGGGATGTATATGAAGCCTTGGTAAGTCCAGAAGAGAGTAGATTTGCCATACTCAATAAAATGGTATATTCCATTCTTAAAGAAATTCAACCTTTCTGTCTATATTAGAGGACATGTATATTTTGAGATATTAGTTGAAAGTTTATTTAACTACTCTAGGAACATTTAGTTTTAAAGCAATCTCTAACCATAAGGCATGTATATGTGAAATGAATACTAAACATCCTTTACTCTCCAAATGTCTTCTATATAAGAGAGAAAGTTAGGGTGACCAATCCATATTGTTTGAAATTTAAAGGGGGGAGTGGCAAGATTGAAGTCAAGAGAGATGAGAAATTTTGTTTCACCATATATTTCAGTTCGCTTATTGTTATCTAATAAATGACCCAATCATTCTAATATAAGTTTATGCTCGTTTTTTCTTCTATTTTGTCCAGGTAAAATTATTACCTAAGAATCCTAGGTAATATCATATCACCACAATTAAGGCATTTAATGAATTTCTCTATCTTATGCGTTAGCAAGAAGTCATCCTAATTTTTCTTTGCTCCACCACCAAGGCCTAACATCATGATGTGCTAAGTGGTTTCGATTGTTCTGTAGAATGATTCTACCCACATGTTTTCTACTAGCATATAAATTGCAAAAGTTTAAGAAACTAGAAGCAGTAGTACTATCCTTGACCATGACATGCAGTTCTTTGCTTGTTGAAGCAACAATATCAAAAATTAAATTTGAATTCCACATAGCATAGGTCCCCCAAGCAAACCATCTGCATCAAGCTTACCTGATTCATCATGTCCCAAGTTTGTTATAACATTTTAAGCTTGATCTCCAGCTAGTTTAGTCCGTGTTTTGGCAGTTTGTGGAATGCAAATAGATCTTAAGAGCTATTCTAAATTCTTGATCAATTCTGCCTCTACAATTCCAAAGAAGCATTTAATTGGATGAAATGGTTGTGTTATATGTGAATAGGGAAAATATATTTAAACAAGTATGACATTTTTCATTAAAATCTAGATTGAAACTTTCACTGTTATGGGAGGAAGTGATTTCACTTTCATTTGAAATAGCATCTCCATTAAATGCTAAACTGGGTGAGGCATTTAATTTAGACTGCTCTCTGTCCTAGGTTTTTGATGGTATATTAAAGATTATGGAAGATCTTGTATTAGGGTATAAATAGATTAGGTACTGCTTTTCTAGGGCTTTTCGTTTTGGTTTCAAGACTTTTTAGTGTTCCATAGGTGTTTGAGGACTATTAGGGTTATTGGATGGGATAGTGAAGTTTCATACTTGTATTAAGACAATCTATTTCTTTTGTTGATGGTAGTGGTGGTTGTTAGCTGTTGGGATCAATATACATCTCTTCTAAGCCTATCCACAATAATGGTGTTTCTGGGTTTCTCCTGTAGCAAAAAGATGACTAGTTGAACCATTGATTATCACGTCACATTCAAATATGATATTTGTTGACAGAAAAATTTGCACAAGAAGTAGACGTACTCAGTCTAATTTTTATTGTTTTTACTTTTATAGTCATGCACAAATCTAGCCCTCAACTTCATATCACCTGAATCTCTGGGAGAATACAACCGGCTAACCAATGAAATTTAGATGCTGTCAGGAAGTCATATTGCAAAATAAGACAGGTTGGAGGTAAGGAATTTAGTTTTAGTTCATGTTTGCCTTTCATTATATGATATATTGTGTAAGAAGAAATTACATAGAATGGAATATGTGAAGAGAAGAAAACTTTTATTCTCTTAATAGGAAATTACCATTTCTGTATCCCATACCATTGATTGCTAAATTTTTCATAATTCCGCTCTGGGTTTTGCCATTTTCTTAGTTCTGAAAATAAGTTTAGTGGTTTAATTTATATTGATTCATATCATTATCTATCATGAACACTGATAATTTAGCATCTTACAAGTTTTCATTGTGTTAATAGGTGAAGAAAATTGTTCTTCATGCAATTAATGAAGTTGCAGAAGATTTGCTCAAATTCAATATAGGGAAAGAAGTACTAAAAGATTAGCAGGTTTTGATAGTCATTTTCAGTTTACATTTATTTTGTAAAGGGATTCTTGAATCAAAGTTGATCTGTAAATAAATGATTTGTCAACATTATAGAATTATAGGTTTGTGCCTGTGATGATATTGAAGGATTGCAAATGAACTGAAGATATATTACCCTTCAACTTATACCATTTACATGTAACTTTCTAACTAGAAGACAACGTATGTTGGAATAGGTGCCTATTGAAAAAGTAATATTTGTTGACTCAACAATTAACTATTGAAGGATTTGCAATGAACTAAAGATATACTATCCTTCAACGCTATATATATAATTTTCTCACTAGAAGATGATGTAAYGATGAGAATGTAACTACTCCAGAAGTAACTTTTTCAGGGMACCGTAAGTTTCAATAAGAAAATGGTAGTTTTGTTCAAATCTATAGTTGTTAAATAATGTGTTTGATATCTACCAACTTTTGGCTAGAATTGATAAGGAAAGACAATCAAGGAAAGACAAGGAACTTAAGRCAATCAAGGATCACAAAACCAAAAGTACTTCTTAATCTCCCTAGGCTTTCTATGGTTTTCTCCCTATATTATTTCGTCCCTCTCTTAGGGTTTTGCTGGTAGAGTTCAATTTTGGTCTCGGCAGTTTTCTGCTTTTAGTGGGGCTCCCATGGCAGGTGTTGACCCTGGTCTTGCTACCCATTTCCAGTCCATCACATTAACTGAACTAGAGGCTATCCTCAATAATGTGCATACCAATGAYGTGAGGGCTGGCCTTCTTTAATGCCAAAACAGTGTATATACTTTCCTCCCTGGAGTCATAGATCTTCATCATGCATGTTTCACAATGGCTATGGGGCGTGCCTGCATTGTGGTAGTTTCTGGTCCAGTGGCTTAAGGACAACTTTTATCCATTTTTCTTTGGTGCAGAGAACATTGTGCCCTTCATCCTTAACCATGGTCCTTGGAACTTTGAACATAGGCAGGTTGTTCTCAGAGCGTGGAAAAGGACTATAATCCTAAGGGGGAAGACTTTGCCATGGAGGCCTTCGGGTTTATGTGGTCAGTCTCCTCCGTTAATACTCTAATCATGATATTGCTGCCAAGGTTTGRGTGGCTCTCTGTCCGTCCAAAGGTGTAGGTTAGGGAAAAACTTGACTCTGCAGGAGGGAAGTTCTTTCACCTACTCATCTTAGTGGATCTCACCATACCTCTTTGGCATTTTGTGTGGCTCTAGCTCCGGGATGATGATTGTCTTGTTGGCCAGTGTGAGGTACGAACGTCTCCCGCAGTTATGTTTTGTGTGTGGAGTAATTGGGCACCATTTTAGATAATATGTGCAGTTCAAGGCAGACTCAGATCCTCGAAACCTTTTCTACAGCCCCTGGATCGGTGGCATTGATGGTTTCTACAGCTCTATTGTGGTTAGCCACTCCAACCCTTCCAAGTTCTTATTTCTTGGCCAAACATAGGAACCTCCCGGTAAACCACTCTGCATCGAATTCTAATAATGATGATTGGGACTTTATCACTGAAACGCAATCCTTTGSCCCCTTGACAGCCATCCTGATGGCTATCTCAGTCCTTCCTCTGTTGGATGCTTCTGGTCTTCCTCTTTAAGCTCCAACAGTAGGGTTGTCTTGACCCTCAGAAACCATGTGGCTATTGCTATAGAGCCCTCGATTCCTCTCATGAATTCTCCTATTACCTCCATGCAAGTCAGTGCAGCTAATCCTTTCCTTACCGAACTGGTCTGTGAAGATAACCCTAGGCTTATCGAGTTTTGCACTTCAAGAAGAAGGACTCTTCTGCTACTCATCTTGTTCACTATGCCAAAAACACCTTGTAGTATGGCTGTTGTTCCTACTAGGGTGGAGAGTCTCTAGCTTTGCTTTCTAGGGTTTCAAACCGCAAGAAAGAGGTAGAGGTTGACTCTCTAGTGAGGCCATTAGCAAAGCGGTCTTGTCGAGATACTTCCTTAAAGGTCGAGGCTGTTAAAGAGCCCCGTTGAATGCCATGAATACCTTATGTTGGAACTATTACGTTTTGGAAACCAACGTGAAGTTCACGACTTGAGTGGTCTTGTTTAGGCTACTCAACCTCTCATTCTTTTCTTATGTGAAGCTTTATTAACTTCACAGTCTATGAATAAGGTGCGCCTAAAAACAAGTTTCAAGAATGTTTTCTATGTGGATAGGTGTTGTCACAGTGGCAGTTTAGTTTCCCTATAGGCTGAAGAGGTTGACTTGACTATATTCACTTATTCTATTGGCCATATTGACAGCCGTAACCGGAGCTCAGATGGTCTTGTTTAGCAATTTACATGTTTCTATATGAACTCTAAGACAGATCAGAGACATGCAAGTTGGACTTTCCTCTAGTGCCTTCACTCTCTCTCAACTCTGTCTCGGTTATGTGGTGGCAACTTTAATGAAATTCTCCATGCTGATGAAAAGTAGGGTATGCTCCCCAGGCTGCAAGTCTAGATAGATGGTTTCCATGCAGTACTTGAAGATTGTGGATTTCATGATTTTGGTTACGACGGAGTTAAATTCACCTGGATGAATGGGCGTTCTGAGACTTCCAATGTGTTTGTGAGGCTTGATTTACCTTGGTCTCAACCTCCTAGCTTGATGCTTTCCTTGATATGAAACTTACTGTCCTTTTTAAGGGTTAATTGGACCATCTTCCAATTCTTATTTCTCAAGATCTTGTGTTTTGCAAAYAAAGTGTATCGGGGCAAAGGATTACAGTGTTTTGAACCTTTCTAGTTGCATAGCCCTGAGAGTGATGAGGTATGGGAAGAGAGTGGTCCCCTTTAACCCGGACGGATCTTACATCGGCCACTGACTCTATTGAATGCACTAGATGGGGTTTCTCTAGGTGGAACTGCCTGCATTTGTGGAGCTTGCTACTCGCATTAAGAAGCTGAAATCTCAGCTCTGTGCGATCCACAAGAAACGCAAATGCATTCACCAACTAGAAGTTGTTGCCGGGAAGGAACTAGAACATATGTTGGACATGAAAGAGACCTACTAGCATTCTAGATCTAGGGCTAAGTGGCTCAAGGATGATGATTGGAATACAAAGTACTTCTGTAATACCCGAGATTTCTTTTTATGGATTTTTGTTTGATCGTGGGAATTTGTGAGCCAACTAGGGTTGGATAAATTTCTATGTGGTTGTTATTTCAATAAGTACGGAATTTTCGTATTTGTCGGATTAAGGTCCTTGGTTAGTTAGAGGCTCGACTAGTGGGCTTATTNAAACCCTAAGTCTTCTTCTTCCTGCCCATTATGCAGCCACTGTCCTCACAACCACCGCTACTCCTTTCTCCCTTTGTCTGCCCGACGCTACTTGTCGTGGCCCTTCTCATCCTCTCTCTTCCTTCTCACCTCTTTCTCCCGTCTCTCCCTCTGCCCACCAATATCGCTGCCTGAAGCTTGCGATGTCACTATTCAGATCCGCTATCTCTTCTCTTTTGCATATGTGGTCGGTCGAACCTGATAGCTGCCGAAAGCTTGCAACTTCGCCATTCAGTGTCGCTCGAAATCTCTTGCCCATGCCGGTGCTAGGAGACATCCCTACTCGCAGCATGTATCGGGTGACTCATCAATCTCCAATGCTCGAAGCCGCGACCAGATTTCAGAGCTGCTCGTGACACGAATGGACGCGACTCTACCGGAGTTTTCTCGGCTGCCCAGATCTGTCTTCCTCTGCCCTCGATCCTTGCTAGCTCGCGCTCGAATCGCTCGGGTCTGAAGTCGATGCTGGCGTGAAGCCCCCAGATCCGCGCTTCTTGCCCGCAGCTCGGATATCCTGCTGCGCAACTAGCCTTTCTATTTTACCTCCTGCCAGTCGTCGCTCAACTAGATCTGCTTTCATCTTCTCTGCTCAATAGTTTTGCCAGGACAGAAGAAGGACAGTGCTCGGTCACTCGACGCAGCGAAGCACATCCAGATCTGTCCTTCCTTGACCAGATCTATGGACATCTTGCCGCCACTCGAATGCTTTGCTGCACGGCCAGCCAGCTCCTTGTCGGCCGTTGCTTTGCCCAGATCTGATCACCATCGCCACTAGATTTCAGCCACTCACCGGAAGCCTTGCGGAATCAGGTGTGGTGTAGGTTGTTGCTGGGTTTTCGCTGGCTGTTCGCCAGCAACAGGTGCCAGGAGTGCCTAGTGCCCAGGCACCCAGCGCGTAGAGCCTGYTCCCCGACACCAAGATGCCCAGGCGACCAGGGTTGTTGCGCACACGCTTGGTCGCAATCCCAGGGCGCAACGCCTTTTCCTGAGACACTTGGATTTTGTGGACTTAAAAGGTGAAAACATTAATATTTGATATTGAAATTTATGACCTATGAAATTATATCCTAAGGTAAAATTGTGGGAGAACATAGATTAAGTTTAATACCTGAACTAAGGAGTTTAAATTGTATCCTTAAGAAGACGTGATAATTGGTAATGTGGGGACTAAGTATGAATTAATAAATGACAAATGACATTGTTGGAATAAACACTGAATATCTAAGTTGGAACAGTCATACTAAATGGAGTTTCCTTCTGTAACAAAAATTAGGTGGTTTCAAGTGCCTTAACGTTGAGAACTGTCTTAGGATTTCACTACACGATTTAAATAAGAAACCTTTAACGTAAAGGACTCTAAGTAAGTAAATTCTCACATTCTCATTAACGTATATGTGTTGTGGTTATAATTAAATTGCTCTTAGGTGAATTGAATGTGTATTGAATCTGAGTTCTATGTAAGTCAATTCTCCCATTTCATTAATACATATGAATAGATGTATCTGAATTCCTGTCGATTAATGTGTTGTATATGAGATTCTATGAAAGTTAACCCCTATATCTGCCTATCTCTTTTGTTGTGTTATGTGGCGGCTGCATGGGATTGTGTTATAAAATGTGTTGATTGATGAAATGTTTTTAATATGTTTCATATCTTGTACCATTATTATGTCGAATGGCATGTTAGTTACAGTTGTATGCATTTCATGTCATGGGCATGTAATTAGTGTTCTACATYAATTCCGGCATGAGCCATTCATACATTTAGAAAGTGAATGGTTTAGAAAATRAAATTTTGAAAGGGAATGTATTTTATAAAGTGTAACGTGTTCAGGAAAATGTTAAATTTTTTGAAAAAGAGTGTAAACCTAGCCATGAAAGATGTGAGTGGGAAATGAGGCACAGGGGACCGGCGYACCCGAACCGACCCTCTGGGAGGGAGGTAATGATTCACCTCTTGGAGGTGAAGAGATGAGAGGAAAAGTAAATAAATGTTAATCGCTTTGCGGTTCTACCAGTAGAAATGTAATCGGGTTTCAAAGAACAAATGGCCCACTGCAGCTTAATGGCTAGGCGTTACACTCAATGAGGTCACGAATATAATGAAATAAAAGGTTTTTGCATTTTGAAAGGAAAGGTTTTATGGAAAGTTTATACAAGAAAATGATTTGAAAGTTTTCATTGGGAAAGTCAGATTTTATAATTTATGACATGCAGGGCATGTTCATGCATTCATGCATGAGATTTGCTTACTGAGATTAGTAGCTCATTCCATTTCTCTCGTTTTGCATTTCARGTGATGTTTAGGCAGATGGTGCGAAGAGGTCGCTTGTGGGCAAATCAAGATACCCTGAAGTTATTTTAAATGAATGTTATGGATTAAGATGGTTGTTGACTAGAATGGTTTTTTGCTCATTATTAAGTATTTCTTGTTTGGTTTAAATTGTTTTAGGTTTTCGCAAATTCATGTYAGTGAGTAAATGGTGACTTTCCYGGATAAAGTTCCTTAATATGGGGGTGTTACAACTTCCATAGCAAATGTAGCAAGCGGTAGCAGCGAAACTATATTTCCAAAATTCAACACTTTTGCAMTGAATTGTGGTTGACCACTAAACTAAAAATATGTAATGTAGTTGTAGACTATTTCCAGGGCCTATTTACTTGTTCTTTGCCMCCTAATCGGGCCCCTATCAGTYTGTTCTTGKGCTGGGAGTAGCTACCAAGGAAGGCGGTTGATATTCTTTGCAAACCCATTCTTTCTAAGGAGGTTTGTATTGCTTTATTCCAGATGGCCCCAACTAAATGTCCCGGCCCATATGGACTTCATGCATGCTTCTTCCAACACTTTTGGGGGATCTTTAGTACTCTTCTAACTATTATGGTTCTTGACGTTTTGAATAAATGTGCCATTCTCACTCCTCTCAATGAAACTCATGTTGTGATTTTGCCTAAAGTTAAATCCCCATGTTTTATGTCTGATTTTTACCCTATCAGCTTATGAAATATTACTTATAATCTAATCTTGAAAGACTTGCCAATAGGCTTAAGTTGGTTCTGGAGTCAGTCATTGATGAAGCGCAAAGCGCATTCCTTCCAGAGATAACAGATAATGCCATTACAACTTTTGAAGTCTTTCATAGCCTCCAGTCAAAGGCTCTATCTYGTTCTCCTTATATGATGTGCTTAAGCTAGACACGAGTAAGGCGTTTGATAAGGTTAAGTAGGCATAACAGGATTTCATTATGCATGAACTAAGCTTCCTTGACATATATTATCTCTCACATCATGCAATGCATGTAGACGGTTTCTTTCTTTGTTTTGATAAACTCTGCTCTATTTCTACCCTCCCGTGGTATTCGATAGGGTGATCCATTGTCCCATTTCCTTTTTTATTTTGTGTTCAGAGGTTTTCTCATTTTGGTGCGCAAGGTTGATGGTGAACACATGCTAGATGGTTTCTCTTTTGGAAGGAAGGTCCCACTATCTCGCATTTGGCCTTCGCAGATGATAGTATACTCTTTGCTAGAGATATTATAGAGACTACCACGATGATCAAAAACATTTTGTCCACCTATTCCTTATACTGGGGACAATGCATTAATTATGACAAATCATCTATTTTCTTCAGCTCGTCTGCTCTTGTAGATACAATGTAAGACGTTCTCACTATTACGGGCATGCAACATATGAATGGAGCGGGAAATACTTAGGCCTGCCTTACATCATTAGGAGAAGAAAAGCTGGGTCTTCCAATACATTGTTCCTATATCTGGAAAAGGGTAAATGGATTGAAGGAGCATTTCCTTTCTCAAGCTTGACGTGAGACCCTTAAGTCTATGGTTCAGGCTATACTGACTTATATCATGAGTTGTTTCCTCCTACCGGCTTCTGTTCAAGATTAGATTACCTCCTTGACTCATAAGCTATGGTAGAATGGATCRACGGCACTTAGAAGCTCAACTGGATCACTTGGCATGATCTCTATCAACCTAAATGCCATGGGGGATTGGGTTTTAGGATGTTGCTACTTTTAACTTTCCTCTATTGGCCAAACAGGGCTTGAGGATCATCCAAAACCCTTTATATCTTGTTGCCCGCATGTTGTGAGCCAATTACTTCCYTAATGGTAAGTTTCTGTCGACCATTCTTAGCTCCCATCTTTTATTTGTGTAGCGTATTCTCCTAGGGCGGCTCCTCTCCTCAGAGCATGCCTAATTTGGAGGATTGGTAATGGGCAGTCCGTTTCTATTTGAGGGAATAAGTGGCTCCCTTCTACATCAAGGTTATCGGTGAGCAGCCCTCCCCAGGATTTTACCTTGTTTGACAATATTAGGGTTTCTTCCCTTATTTTACAGTCAGCAATAGTATGGAATAGGCCTTTGCTTGAGTCTCACTTGCATCCTGCTGATATTGAGTCTATTAAGTTCATTCCTTTTAAGTTCTACAAGTGTAACACTCCAAGATTGACAAACTTTTTCCTAACCCAGAAATGTCACCCTTTACTTACTCACATAAATTTATGAAAATTGAGAAATAAAAATCTTAAAATTTTTAAAACAGATAGGTGTTCATAAAAATTTCACACCAAACATTTTTCCATACTCCACTTATAAATAAAATAAGTTCAAATCTATTCTTATCATCACCTCACAAAATAGTCTCATATTTGAAATCCAGTGAAAAACCTTAACAATAATAAATATAGATTAATTAGAACACTCACAGATTCAAATATTCAGCGAAAGTCTTTAAAATAATAATTCAAGGATTAAATATAACTTAATAATTCATTAAATTCATAAATCAGCTGAAACAACTCTGGGTTGTGTAAGTCTGCTCCCAAGTGATCTCCAAGTACCTTTTGACTAATCATCACCTAAAATATGAAAATGAGGAAATGGAATGAGCTATAAATCCCAATATGTAAACCCCATGCATGAATTTACGTATGTCGTGAATTGCCAAAATTTCACTTCTTTACATGACTTTCAAAAATTTCCTATTTCATCAAAACTTCCAAACATTTCATTTCATAAAATCATTGCAAACATTTCCTTTTCATAAAGTCGTGAACTTACTTRGTGTGACACCTAGCCATTAAGCTCTATAGTGGGYAATTATTATTTTGGAACCCAATCACGTTCTACCAGTAGAACCACAAAGCGGTTAACATAACTTCAATCTTTTCCTTTCACTTTTCACCTCGCAAGAGGCGAACATTACTTTTCTACCCTACAAGAGGGTTAGGTCAGGTGTGCAAGTCCCCTACGCCTCATTTTCCACTCGCACATTTCATGGTCTAGGCTTTACACCCATTTTCAAAATCCTCATTGTTTGGAGATCATTCATCATAAAAATAATATTTTTCCAAACTTCATTCCTTAARACATTTTCTTTTCCAAAATTTCATTCTTTCGAACATTTCCTTTCTTGAATGTATAATCATGTCCATGCTAGATAAGGTGCAACTATATGCTCGTGATCATGGAGCACATGAACTCTTAACTTAAAATTCGTAACATGTCACAAAGTAATAAAATTCACATATTGAAAATAATATCACAAATCATAACACATAAAAGTAATTAAGACATCAATATAAACCATAAATCCACATTTAATTCATATTGAGATTTAATCATAATAACAACACACTTGCATCATAACTAAATAAAAATGTTAAAATTTATTTACTTAACGTTCTTAGCAAAATTTATTTTTTCTTTCAATCGTTAACAGAGTGCCTTAGCCRTCYACAATGTCAATGTGTCAAAAAATTCTCTAAATTTATTACACAAAAAGAATATTCATCTAAAATTTTAAATCGAATACATTTATCTTTATCGTACTAATATTATTTTAACTCGTACTTAAATTTTTACGTTGAAAATAACGTTAATGAAAATATAAATTACTTTTATAGATTTATTATTATTATTTAATAATCATAATTATAATTAAAATTTATGTAATTTTATCGTAAAACACCAAATTTTAAGTTATATTATATTACATATTTTTCTATAAGCATATAACACTTTTAATTAATTTTACTAACTTAATTTTTACAATATAAAATCATATTCCATTTTATTTATTTATTTATTATTATTTTTATTATCTTCTACAATTTCCAATCACCAACACAAAATCATAAAATTAAAGAAATAATCGTCTCACCTCGAATCCAATAAATTTCTAAGTGTAGTGTTCTAGTGCGACTTGTCCAATGTGCTGGGGAAAAAAAAAAAAAAATGTGTACCCTAGCGTGCGAACGGACAGCAAACAATAATCCCGATTACGCATGTGCAACGCGCACACAACTGACTTAAGCGGTGGTCGCCTGGTCACCTGATCGCCAGGGCGCCTGATGGCTTGGGCAGTTTCCACTCCTAACTGGACTTAGCTGATCAGTGAACAGCTGACCAGACCAAGGTGATCAGCCACCACCAACAACGACTCAGCAGCAACTTGCTGAGCAACAATGGCGACAAGCAAGCAAGGAAGACGGCARCAGCTCTAGCAGTTTCGGCAAGTGACAATCGAAGATCCGGCGTCCCTTTCCGAGCGACAAGCAGAGGTGCATAGATCTGGCTGTTGAATGGTAGTGGTCTTGTAGCAGGAAGTTCGGCTGAAGCGGGTAGCACGCAGTGGTTTGACTATGTAGATCTGACAAATGGCCAGCAGTTATGGCGACGACAAACGAGCAATGACGGATGATGGTTGCGAAACTGGGCAGGCAAATCTGGAAACCAGCAGCTCCAGTTGCGCAGATCTGAGCAACCCACGAATGACGGCCACTGGGTGCACAGATTGGAGTCGCTGAGCAGCAACAGATTCGACCTACCACACGTGCAGAGGAGAAGAGATGGCGGATCCGGACAGTGATGTCGCGAGCTTCAGGCAGCGATATTGGCGAGCAGAGGGAGAGAAGGGAGAGAAAGGAGAAGAGAGAGAGAGAGAAGTGAGACAAAAGAAAGAGGAGGAGGCGGCGGTGAGTGGAGGACAGAGAGGGTGGTGATCGGCGGCGAATGACTACCGGCCATGGCGAGTATCGTCAAAAAATGGAAGAAGATGATCGGCACGATTCATGTGTGTGTGTGTGTGTGTGTTTTTAAGGGCCAGATTTGGATCCACGTTTTCCAGATCTAGATCTGGAAAATTAATTTTTTATTTTTCTTATATTTTATTATTTTATTATTATTACTATTATTACTATTATTATTTTATTATTTTATTTATTTTTTAATATTTTCTCCTAATACGCTATATCTAACTAAATTAATATCCTAAAATTAATACAATAACTTTCACATAATTAGTTATACTTAAGCAAAAATCACAAATAAATTAATAATCAGATAATTAAATTATTCATTTTAAATTGGCACATTGCGCACTATGTTCTCCAAGTATTTCCATTGCAAAAAACAATCAAAATGCTAAAATCATAGTAATAATTAATTAAATCGATGAACTAAAATATAAATTTGTGATCAAATAAAATTCATAAAATGAAAAACTAAATTCCTGGTATTGCAGCAAGTCCATCGGACTGCCTTATAATTAGGTGTTCCAAATAATGGAGCTTGCTTTAGAGCCACCTATAATTCTAGGCCARCAGTTATGTGATCTTAGGATTTTCTTGAGCTACTCCTAGGAGGAGGACGATTGGAAATAGCCAAGAGGCTATCACTTCTCATTTTCCTCATCCACATAGAGGGTTATATGCATGATCAAGTTGCTTGCTCACTTCAAAAGGCCACAAAACTCAACTTACCTTCAGTGGTACTTTTATCGCCTATATTCTTGTCATTGAACATCGACAAAATCAAGGTAACATTATTTGGTTTGAGATGAAGCTAGCTAAGGATAGCGGTTATAGAAACCTTCCCTATGGGTGTATCCTTACTCTACTCTTTCGTTATCTCAACCTTCCTCTAGACACGTTTTCTTCCTCACCTCCCACTGAAGCCTTCGCATTAACTTGAGCAAGATAAGAGTTCTGCTAATATTGCTCCTCAAGAAGACTTAGATGATGAGGATGAGGTTGAGGAGGCAGTACCMATTGGTGATGATCTTCTTCTTGTCCAAGAAGAAATTGAGCATCCACCAAGTATGCTAATGATGAGTCGGCCCATCGACACATTGTTACATCTCCAAGCTTACTTTACCGTCATCATGAGGACTTGAGGACTTCCGTCAATGAGTCTATTTCTGCCATTAACAGACCTCTTGATGCATTTGGCACGCAGATTTCTGAGCTTCATGAGCAACTTCGCATCTTCATGAGCTAGGCTTCCTCGACTCTTCCAGCTCATGGTGATGGTGATGATGATGATGCTGAGGATGATGSATAGACTAGGCTATTTTCTGATTTCTTTAATGTTTTAGACACTTWGTGCTATTTTTGGTTGCTAGCTTTTGCTTGATGCTCGTGTTGGATATTGGTTTGATTTTACCTACGAACTCATTGCGAGTATTTATGTATTAAATGTTAATTTCCCTTTGATTATTAGCCATTGTTCTTAGTATCACTTTACTTTGATATTCATTTCATTATTGACTTATTATGAAATATGCAATCTTATGTACTTTGACAATTCAAAGGGTTGAGTGCCACACTTTTCCATATTTCTTCAAACTTTTGATGATGACAAGAAGGGGGAGAGAGATTACGTGCAAGAGTGCAAAAGAGTACAAAAAGGTAAAAATGAAAGTTTTTACCCTTAGCCTATTGAGAGGGAGTTTGAATTATTTAGCAAGGGGCAGTTTGTTTATTCCTTCTTATTCATAATTTTATATATACTCTTTTGCAATATCAATGTTTTTTTATCATAAAAAAGGGGGAGATTGTTAGGGTTGAGTCCCTAGGTACAATCAACTCTTATTTTGAAAATAAAGAAATTTTGAAATACACTAATGATCTTTGTAAAGTTTGATCTTATACATATGAAGTTCATCTATGAAACTACACAACGAAAGAAACTTCAAAAAATACAAATTCACAAGGAGAAGTTAGAATTCATCAAGTTGAATGCACATTGAAGTTTCAACAACTTTTGATGAATCAAAGACAATTAGTTTAGTCACAATTAGTTATTTTTCTTTATAAGCTTTTTATTGATTATTATCAGCAATCTCTTTGAGATTTTGTTTTAAGGTTAAAAAGCTTATAAAATATTTTCAAAATTCTTTTTAAATCACTTTCATATTTGAAACAAGTTTTAAAATACACTAGCTGTAACACCCTCAGATTAGAAGCCGTCCTAACCCAGGAATGTTACGTCATTCCATTCGAAAATAATCAACTATCTATTTAAAACTCAATAATACCCAAAGGAATCAAAAATACAATTTAACAAATCCTCACTATCCTAACATTTATTCAAAAGAAAAATACAGCGGAAGCCTCAGGAATTTAAACCATTCAAAATAACATAATTATCTTATTACATAAAATACGTTGAAACACTAGTTCCCGGGTATCATAGCTCGCCCACAAGCGACCTCCTCGTCCCATCTAGTTACATATCGTGTGAAATGACACATAAGAAAAGAAATAAGCTAAAAAGTCCAGTATGTAACCTCAATGCATGAATGCATCAACCTGTCCTACATGCTATGAAATTATAAAATTTCGCCTTTAAATAAAAAAAACTACTTTCCAAACATTTCTTTTCAAAATCTCATTCCAAAACATTTCCTTCAAAATTCACTTACAGTAAAACATTCCATTTCCTTTCATTCGTGAGCTCATTAGTGTGTAATGCATAGCCACTAAGCTCTGCAGTGGGCCATAGTTATTTGGAACCCGATTCCATTCCTACCGCTAGAACCGCAAAGTGGTTAACATTCATAAAAAAAGTTTTTTTTTTCCATTCTTTCACCTCCAAGGAGGTGAACATTCCATTCTTACCTACCCTCCAAGAGGGTAGGGTCGGGTGCGCCGATCCCCCACGTCCCATTTCTCACTCACATCTTTTGTGGCTAGGTTTACACTTCTTTTCGAAAACTTTAGTATTTTCAAAACTTTACATTTTTCTTTAAAATTCCATTTCCTAAACCATTCACCTTCTAAGTGTGTGAATGGCTCATGCAAAATGTGATGTAAAATTCTAACTACATGCTCATGACATGAAATGCATACAACCTTATATAACATAACATTCAACAAATAGAACAAGATATGAAACATAATRACATATCATTTGACATAAAAGTGCTACAGGATATGAACATATTAATATTTCACACAATTATACACACATCATCATACAATCCCATACACAATATATTCGAGCAACCAAAACAGTTCAATTACATTCATTCATAACATTAATGAGATATGAGGATTACTTACCTGGAGTCCTTTACGTTAATGGGTTCTTACTTTTGTTGTGAAGTGAACTCCTTCAATCGGTCTTATCGTAAGCCCTCGAAATGAATTAATTGATTGCAGAAAGAGGGTCTACTTAGTTCGATCATCCCAACTTAGATATTATGTGTTTAATTCATGAATGTCTTTTATTAATTTATAAATTCATATTTACTTCTCATATTATCGAATATCACATTTTTAAGGTTACAATTCAACTACTTACCTAGAGTATAAACCTAAACTATATTCTCCCTTCAATTCACTTCAGGCATAATTATGTACAAATTATACAATCTCAATATTAAGTGTTAGCATTTTCACCTTAAAATTCACGATATCCAAATGTCTCGGGAATGGCAATAGGTCCTCGGACGTGCGCTCAAGCGACGTGCACAATAGCGGTATGCCTGGGCATCGGTGTGCTTAGGTGTCGGGCGCCTAGGCGTCTGGCGCTGGGTGCCTGGTCTAGAGCTAGCACTTGGGCATCTCTGTTTTGGAAGCTGGCAAATCGCCAGCCAGGTTCCGGCGAGCTCTGGCAAGTGTTGGCATCTACTGACTATGGTGATCGAATCTGGGCAGAGCATCGGCCAGCAAGGAGCTGACTGGCCGTGCAGCAGAGCACCCGAGCGGCGGGCTTCTCTAGGTCGAGCGGTCGAGCACTGTCCGTCATCCGTCATGGTGAAACCATAGAGCAGGGAGCGCTTTGTCCCGAGCAGCTATAGGTTTTGATGAACTCGGATCGCACTCCTCTGGCGTGCCGCGACTCTCCGCAACGTGACCAAAAGCAACGGCGAGCAGCAGCTGAAGATGGGCGACACGAAACAGCGAGCTTGGCTGTGYGAGTCGYGTCGTTGCGCTTCTCTGAGCGACTACAGATCTAATAGTAGATCTGGTCGCGGCTCCGAGAATCGGGSGCTCGAAGGGACGGTACTRGCAGAGGTCTTTTATGCGATGAGCGGCCTACCGATCACACGCAGCGACGAGCGGCGGCCACTTCAAGTCTCGGCCAAGGAGAAAGGAAGAGAAGAGGACGAGAGGAGAAAGAGAAGGAAAAGTCACGACGCAGAGAAGGAGCAGCAGTGGCGGTGGCGAGAAGAGAAGAAAAAGAGGCGGCGGGTAGGGTTGGGCAGCTACGGTGGGAGGAAGAAGATGAGAGTTTCTTTAGGGTTTTTCTTTTTCTTTTTTTATTTTCTTATATATTTTCTTTTCTTTTCTTTTTTTCTTTTTAATTTATTTTTTGGGCCATAACCCGAACCCTTCGGGCCTTCCCATCCAAATTTAACCCAAAATTCATAAATTTAATATAACAGGCTTCTCTTGGATAAAAAGCCCAACTTCCGACTAACAAAAAAAATAGGCCCACGAGTCGAGCCTTTAACCAAACTATAATTCTTATTCGACACGGACAATATTTCCACACCTATTAAATGTACGATTTAAAAATATTAATCACATATAAAATGTCCAACCCTAGTTGGCACACAATTTCACGAGATCAAACAAAAATTTATAAAAGTAAAATTCGGGGCGTTACACTGGCCTTACATATGATTGCTTTTTGAGTCTTAAATGTTTCATATTTGTCATTTTGGTGGCCAAGGACGCAACCCATAGACGGAGTCAACCGTCTAGGCTTCCTCATGAGCCCGGTACCACGAATGCAAGTAGTACATCCGTGTCTTTGTCCGTTGTGCCCAGAGGATTGAAAAATCCCATAGACGGTACCATAGATGCAAGATGCATCCGTACAGTCGGGATTTCTGAAAAAATAGTATTGACAGCTAGTTCAATGGTTCTTTCATAGTACACTCATTTTTACAATATATATGCTTATTTTTTTAAGCCAAAAAATGAGGAAACTAAGCTATCAAATCAAGAGAAATCTTTAGGAAAACAAATTTATTCTAATAAAATCCTCAAAAGTCTAGGGATCATTTTTCAACTGTTCTCGTAAGGAAAGTATTCATGGAACTCATTTTATAACATTCTTCTAGACACTACCAGAACCCTACTATTCTGTTTGAAGCCCAGTTTTGTTGTAAACTGCTTAACAATCATTAAAGCATTTCGTACATCCCTCTTGATACTCCAAGAAGCTCGATATTCTCTAAACCTAGAGACCTTATCAAATTTAGAGGAATAAAATCTACGTTATGACTATTTCTGAACCCAGTCAATTGAAGATTATTCATGGACAACTTTGCAATATTTCCTAACACTCGAGTTACTCATGTAACTCGCATCTACATTTGGATTCAACACGGTTATATGACTTAGAATAAGCATATGAATTTAAGTTTCGCAATCATATACACAAAAACTAAACTAGAATTACCTCGTGACTTGTTTAGGCACAAAAATCTAAAAATCTAGCAAGTTGTTCACGTACTCGCTCTTGAAATTAGGTGAGTTCCAAAATTGGTTTTCTTAAACATTTATGATGGTGTTTAGCTTTCATGATATATTGAGAAAAATCATCTTGTAAAATTATTCTTCATAATATGAGTTCCATAACTTTCCGAAACTATTTCCAACACATTGAATTTTAGAAACATTTTAAGATATCTTTTATTTAAGGCATGAATTATATTTATCCTTGTTACAATTTATGATTTGAACAAGGTAAATGACTTCTTATATTTTCAATAGATGTGCCTAACTTGTGGAGCATGCGTTATGTTTGCTTGTTCTTTGTGATTCAACAAAATGAACTCAACACTATATTTKTGGTATTTGAGAAAATTCCATGATCATAAATATTGAAATTTGCATGACTTCTATTGGTCTTTATGATGAGGAGACGAATGCTCTAACAACTGTCTCAAGAAACTAGTCGGGAAGACAAAATACTATTCTTCAGTATGAGGAACTCTTGAACCGTCAAACGTAAGTTCTCGAGATTGCCATATGGTTTAAATCGTGGTACATAGGTTGTGGCTGACCAGGAATGTACCAATGATAGAGTCATATTTTATATTTCTCTTTTCCTTACTTAAGTCGTTTCTTAACTAGTTTCTTATTACCTTGTATTACTCTAATTTTTGTTTGAAATGATTAATTGCAAGATTTTCATTTTAAACACAAGAAAAGGGCAAAAATCGATTGTAAAAGAGCTTAAGACGTGAAATAACGAATTCAAAAGAGTTTGGGGTCAAAATGTAATTTTTAGAAGGTGAAAACATAAAGCAAATGACGAAGTATAGAGGGCAGCTAAACCAGCTCCAGTTCAAGGTGTTTTTATGCTCTATTTTCCAAAGCCAAACCGACTCTAATTTGTCCAAATCAGGCTCTAGTTTGTTTTTTCAGTCTCAAACCAACATCTATTCAAGATAAATCATGCTTCAGGTCGAGCCACTTTTAGGGTTTTTTACGTACCTCTATAAATAGTGTGTACTTTGGCTGATTTTATAGGTTTTTGGTGGCTGAAAACATTAATTTTCATAGTTTTCGAGTAGTTTTAATAAGAGGAGCCTGGAGGAAACCATTGGAAAGCTTGAAGAGTTGTATTTAACCAAGATTACTTAAGGATTTGTTCTTCAGATTGGTTTTTTCTACTATAATCTTCGGTTATAACATGTTTATTATACTTCTTATGATGGATTTCATGAGTTTCTTAGGCTAAACGTTTTGTGTTGGTTAGACCTACTTGAGAAGATGATTTATATCTAATRGATTAAATTTTATTGTGCTTTTATTGTTGATTCCCAATCTATTTGAGTTGTTTATTACCATTGTAGCCTTCTTAATGCTTTTTGTGGATTAGCTACTTGCAAATAGATTTCATAATCAATTTAGAAGGATCGAGAAGTGAACTAATTAATTAGGACTTAGGYAATAATGACTCATTAGTATTGAACTGACTAGGGGTAGAATCAGTTCCTTTTGTGTGGTTTCCAATAGTAATTGATCGAGGTTAATGAAATTGGAAAATTTCTTAGATGCTTAATGYAATTATGTCTAATCCAATTCATATAGGGATATGACTTTAGTTAATTGGAATTGGGGATTTTATAGCAAGGGACTGGGTAAAACCTAAATTAGGAATACCATAATCAATTAGATTAGATTTGAGAATTAGGGCAATTAAGGTGCGATTAACTTAGTTTATTATAGGAATGATTCCGATCGATACCCTAACTAACCTCTTTTATCACTTTTGATCGTTTTGGATTTAGGTAATTAAACTTCATAATTCATCCTTTATATTACTTCTTCATTTCTTGTTATTAGTTTAATTCCATCACTTTTTGATAGGTAGAAATTAGGAAAGTTCGATGATTTTGGTATTTAATTAGAAGTCCTTGTGGGATTGACCTTGACTCATTGCTATACACTTTTTGAGACTAGCATACTTGCTAGGATAAAAATGCATCTAGTTTGTAGGCATCAAGTTTTTAGCGCTGTTACTGGGGATCTTTTATTGATATCATATAATGGTTGAATTGCATTAAGGTTAGACCATTTCTTTGTTTACTTTTTGTTTTATTTGTTCTATTTTTTTTGGGTATGTTGATCTGAAGTATGTGTTCTCATTTTCTTGATGCATACTAAATCTTCAAACATTCTTTTAGAGATAAATTCTAAGGATCTTGGTACTATTCTTAGGGACCATAGGAAACACATTAGAGAGGGAAAGACCAAAGTAGTCGATTATGAAATCGTTGATTTGGGGGATAATAGTACAACTAAGGAGACAGACTTGGAGTTCAATAATTCTAAGAACATGGACGATCAAAAGAATGAGGAGAGAGTTAGAACCCTTAGGGATTATGCCGTTCCAATGGTGGAAGGAGCTCATCCCGCAAACACTAGACCTAGAGTAGTCATGAACAACTGTTATAATTAAATTGCTCTTAGGTGAATTCATTGTGTATTGAATCTGAGTTCTATATAAATAAATTCTCACATTTCATTAATGCATATGAATGGATGTATCTGAATTTCTTTAGGTGGATTAATGTGTTGGATATGAGATTTCTATGCAAGTAAACCCCCATACCCGCCTATCTCTTTTGTTGTGTGTTATATGGTGGCGGTATGGGATTATGTTATGAAATGTGTTGATTGTGTGGAAGGTTTTTACGTGTTTCATATCTTGTACCATTATTATGTCGAATGGCATGTTAATTAGAGTTGTATGCATTTCATGTCAAGGGCATGAAGTTAGTGTTCTACATTATTCCTGGCATGAGCCATTCATGCATTTAAGAAGTGAATGGATTAGGAAATGAAATTTTGAAAGGGAATGTATTTTATAAATTGTAGTGTGTTTAGAAAAATGTTAAAGTTTTTGAAAAGAAGTGTAAACCTAGCCATGAAARATGTGAGTGGGAAATGGGGGGTGGGGGACTGGCGCACCCAAATTGACCCTCTGGGAGGGAGGTAATGATTCACCTCTAGGAGGTGAAGAGATGAAAGGAAAAGCAAAGGAATGTTAATCTCTTTGCTATTCTACCGGTAGAAATGTAATCGGATTCCAAAGAACAAATGACCCACTGCAGGTTAATGGCTAGGCGTTACACTTAGTGAACTCACGAATGTAATGAAATGAAAGGTTTTTACAACTTATACATTTTGAAAGGAAGGATTTTATGAAAAGGTTATGAAGTGAAAATGTTTAGAAAGTTTTCATTAAAAAGGTGAGGTTTTATAATTCATGACATGTAAGGCATGTTCATGCGTTCATGCATGAGATTACTTACTGGGCTTTATAGCTCATTCCATTTCTCTCATTTGCATTTCAAATGATGTGTAGCTAGATGGTACGAGGAGGTTGCTTGTGGACAAATCAAGATACCCTGAAGTATATTCTAAATAACTTTTATTGAATAAGAGAGATAGTTAATTGTCTAGAATGATTTTTGCGTATCATTAGGATATTCTTATTTGGTTTAGTTGATTGTGTTTTTAAATTCTTTGAGGTTCTTCAAATTTCAATTTGAATAATTGTTGGGTTGTAAAGGATTTGTGGAGCACATTGCTCTTTACGTTGGATATTTATTTGGGTTGAAGTGTATGTTGTGAATGGGTGTTTGAAAATGCTGAGAACTTTTTGAATGTATGCAGGGGGTAGTTATCGAAATTACAGAGAAATTTTGTCGAATTTTTACAAAATCTTTAACAAGGGTTAAGACTTCTTTTATTTTCTATAGTAGTTGATTGTTCTATGAGTAAGGTAATGTAATATTCTTAGCTTAGGACAGTTCCTAATCTGGAGGTGTTACATGGAGAGACTTTGAGTGAGGCTTGGGAGAGATTCAACGAGTATTTGAGAAGGTGTCCTCACCATTCCTTGCCCTTGTGGATGGAAATCAAAATATCTTTTACAATGGGATGAATGGGGCATCCAGGTCTATTATAGATGCTGGTAGTAGGGGAAGTATAAGGAGAAAATCACCTCAAGAGGCTTGGGAGTTATTTGAAGAGATGGCCTTAGCGGACATCCAATAGCCTAGTGAGAGAAATAAAAATGCTAGGAGAGATGGTGTCCCCAGATTAGGAGCCGTCTTAAGCTCAGAATGTTTCATCATTTCACTCGAAAATAAACAACTATCTATTTAAAATTCAACAATACCCAAAGGAGTCAAAAATATATTTTAACAAACCTTAACTATCCCAACATTTATTCAAAACAAAAATCACAAAACTTCAAGAATTTAAAACATTCAAAAATATTTATCTTATTACATAAATCAATTTGAAAACCAGTTCCTGGGTATCATAGCTCGCCCACAAGCGACCTCCTCGCCCCATCTGGTTACATATCATCTGCAATGAAACATAAGAAAAAGAAATGAGCTAAAAAGCCCAGTAAGTAACCTTATGCATGAATGCATGAACATGTCATACATGTCATGAAACTTAAGGTTTCGCCTTTTTAAATGAAAAWTTTTCCAAACATTCCCTTTTCAAAATTCCCTTACAAACATTCCTTMAAARTTTACTTACTGTAAAAACATCCCATTTCCTTTCATTCGTGAGCTCACTAGAGTGTAACGCCTAGCCACTAAGCTCTGCAGTGAGCCATCTTATTTGGAACCCGATTCCATTCTTGCCGGTAGAACCGCAAAGCGGTTAAAATTTCATTCTTTTAACTTCCATACTTTCACTTCCAAAGAGGCGAACATTACATTCTTACCTACCCTCCAAGAGGGTAGGGTCGGGTGCGCCGGTCCCCCACGCCTAATTTCCCACTCACATCTTTTGTGGCTAGGYTTACACTCCTTCCCGAAAACTTTAACATTTTCAAAACTTAACATTTTCCTTTAAAATTTCATTTTCTAAACTCTTTACCTTCTAAGTATGTGAAAGGCTCATGCCAAATGTGATGTAGAATTCTAACTATATGCTCATGACATGAAATACATACAACCATATATAATATAACTTTCAACAAATAGTACAAGATATGAAACATAATAGCATATCCTTTAACATAAAAGTGCTACAGGATACGAACACATTAACATTCTTCACAATTACACACACCAACATAAAATCTCATGCAAAACATATTCGAGCAATTAAAAGAGTTCAATTCCATTCATTTATAACATTAATGAGATGGGARGATTACTTACCCGGAGTCCTGTACGTAAACGGGTTCTTACTTAAGTTGCGACGTGGACTCCTTCAATTGATCTCAACGTAAGGTCTCGAAATGCCCTAGTTGATTACAGAAGGAGGGTCTACTTATTTCGATCATCTCAACTTAAGTATTATGTGTTTAATCCAAAAATGTCCTTTATAAATTTATAAATCCATATTTAGTTCTCATATTATTGAATATTACGTTTTAAGGGTACAATTCGACTCCTTAGCTCGGGTATAAACCTAACTATGTTCTCCCATAAATTCACTTCAGGGCATAATTATTTACAAGTTATACAATTTTAATATTAAGTGTTAGCGTTTTCACCTTAAAATTCACGATGTCCAAATGTTGCGAGAATGGCAATAGGTCCTCAGTCATGCGCTCAAGCGACGCGCGCAACAGTGTCTGGGCGCCTGGGCATAGGTGCGCCTGGGCATCGGGCACCTGGGAGTCGGGCGCTGGGTGCTTGGTGCAGCTGGGCACGACTGGGCTACACCAGGTGCTGATCTTTGACGCACGATTAGAGCACCTACTGGCATTGAGCACTGCGAGGCTCTGCTTTGACGCTGTCCCTGCAAAAGTCAATTTTCGCTCAAGCTCCTGGCGACTGGTCAACGACAAGGGACAACCGGCGACGCAAGCAGCAAGGACAGAGAGCCAAAATGACGGCTAACTGCAAAGGTTTTGGCTTCAGTTCGAAGTGAAAATCCGTTGAGCAGAGGAAGAAAAATAGTRGCGGCAGATCTGATGACGGCGTCTCTCAGATTCTGGTTGCACCGAGAAGGAGGCAAATGATTGCTCAGATCTAGTCACGAAGGGAAGGAGAGACAACGGCGACATATCTGGTAAACGATCGTGCAGATCTGGTCACTTGTACAGAGAAGAAAAGGGTAACGACGGCAGATCTGGCGACAGTGTAGCACAGGTCCGGTCGCTCCTGCAGAGAAGGAAAAAGGTAATGACGGCGGATTTGGGGACGGTGTAGCACAGGTCCGGTCGCTCCTACAGAAAAGGGAAAAGATAACAATGGCAGATCTAGTGACCGTGTCGCACAGATCCGGTCGCTCGTACAGAGAAAGAGAGGAGGAAGATGACTTACCGGATCTGGTAGGCTTGGTTCCTCTGGCCGAATGTCCGCGAGCCAACTGAATGGCATACAGCGATGGTTTTTAGTCTGGCGGTGCGAATACATGAGAGACGGCAATGTCTCCAGATGAATTGCGGTAATAGATATATGGTGCGGCGGGGTACCGCCGACCAGACTGCGATCAGTTGTGGCATCGATAGAGAAACGAAGAGAGGAGAGAAGGAGAAGCTAGGAAAAGCTACGACGAGCAACATCGGGGCAGGCAGACGGAGAAGTGGCACGGCGAAGGTGGCGGCAGCTTAGGGTTACACGGGAGAAGTAGTTGAATTTCTTTAGGTTTTTTTCTTTTTCTTTTCTTTTCTTTTCTTTTCTTTTCTTTCTCTTTATTTTCTTATATATTTTCTTTTTTATATATTTTGGGCCGTAACTCAAACCCGTCAGGCCTTCCCGTCCAATTCTAACCCAAAACCCGTAAATTAAACGTAACGGGCTTCCTTTCGATAATAAGCCCAACTTCCGACTAACAAATAAATAGGCCCATGAGTTGAGCCTTTAACCAACGATAGCTCTTATTCGACATGGACAATATTTTTGCACCTATTAAACGTGCAATTTAAAAAAAATATTAATCATGTAAAATGTCCAACCCTAGTTGGCACACAAATTTCACGTAAAATCAAACAAATTTAATAAAGGAAAAATTCTAGGTGTTATAATACTCCACCCCATAAAACAAATTTCGTCCTCGAAATTTAGAGTTTATTAGAAAATATCGTGGCTACTTATTATGCATCCTATCCCCCTCGTTCTTAAGTTACCTCTTGAAAGCATGGCTCCTATAGTGAATCTTGATTAATGTTATCGTCTTCTTCCTCAACTTCCTTTCTAGTCATCCTGAAGACACGTGCTTGCGTATTCTTCCCTTTCTCCTTACAGTCCTTAGCCAAATGTCCCGGTTTGCCACAGTTGAAGCACACTCCACCACTTCCACCAGGACATTCCCTAACAAAATGCCCTGGTTTCCCACACTTGTAGCACACTTGCTTACCGAAGAGGCACTCACCCATATGTTCCTTGCTACATTTGGAGCAAGCCTTCCTCTATTGTTTGTTCGTTGGCTACTCCACCCACCCTCTTGATCGTATCTCCTCTTTTGGTCACCCTTATCCCCAATTCTAGAACAACCGTCCCTAAATCCCTGACCAGTGCGTTGACTCCTGAGCTCTTCCTTTCTCAACATTTGAGCCCTCTCTACCAAGAGAGATTTATTAACAATCTCTCGGTACGTAGAAAGCTCAAAAGGGATCACCGCTAGTTTAAACTGAGGCCTGAATCCCTCCTTGAAACGTCTTGCTCTCCTTTCCTCCATAGCAACCAAATCCGGAGCAACCTTAGCTAATCGAGCGAACTCAGCTTCATACTCACTAACAGATCAGTTTCCTTGCTTCAGCCTCATAAACTTGCATTCCTTCTACTGTCGCACACTCTTGGGAAAATATTTATCGTTAAAGGCCTCGATAAACGTCTCCCAAGTGAAGGGGCTAGTGTCTCCCTCATGCTGGCGTTGAACCATCAACCACCAATCATACGCCTCCCCTTGGAGCATGTACGCAGTAAGGTCAACCTTCTCTTCCCCTGAGCATCGCGTGACAGATAAGGTTTTTTGTATCTCTGTTAGCTAATTCTTGGCTTCCACAGGATCAGTGGTACCCGAGAATGGCAATGGGGCGAGTCTCTTACACTCCGAGATCTTCCCGTACACCCGTGTTTCGCTCCTCCTCGACTGACTAGCCTATTCGAAGGCAGTCATTCCCTGCATAAAGGCCTCYATGGTCATTGGAGTCCCTTGTGAGGCATGGGTACTACCTAYCCCATCGTCATGGGGCTAAACTGCCCCTTATTGGGCTTGAGAATGCGTAGTAYGAACCATTACTAAATCGAAAAATTTATCRTATAAGAACTTATACACAGACGTAGTGCATGATTACAAAATCAAACATTATACTTTTCCCCAAATTCGAAGCAAAATCAAAATACAACACTTAACATTCAACTCATTCRAAAATTTACATCAAAATACAAATTTAACACTTTACATRCAACTCATTTGAGAATTTAAATCTAAATACAAACTTAACACTTAACATTCAACTCATTCGAGAATTTAAATCAAAATAGAAACTTAACCCTTAACATTTAACTCATTTGAGAATTTAAATCAAAATACAACTTACCAGATGGTCYAAGAGTGGAAGCTTGTGGCATGGCTCGATACCCATATACATCTCAAAAATTCATAAATAATTTTCTTATGATGTCTACAGAATCRTTTTTAAAACTCTAAGCTCTGATACCATCACTGTAACACCACCAGATTAGGAACCGTTCTAAGCTGAGAATGTTACATCATTTCACTCGAAAATAAATAACTATCTATTTAAAACTCAACAATATCCAAATGAGTCAAAAATATATTTTAACAAACCCTCACTATCCCAACATTTATTCAAAAYAAAAATCACAAAAACTTCAAGAATTTAAAACATTCAGAAATATTTATCTTATTACATAAATCAATTTGAAAAYAAGTTCCCGGGTATCATAGCTCGCCCACAAGCAACCTCCTTACCCCATTTGGTTACATATCATCTGCAATGAAACATAAGAAAAAGAAATGAGCTAAAAAGCCCAGTAAATAACATCATGCATGAATGCATGAACATATCCGACATGTCATGAAATCTRAGGTTTCGCCTTTTTAAAATGAAAAATGTTCCAAACATTCCCTTTTCAAAATTCCCTTACAAACATTCCTTCAAAATTTACTTACTATAAAAACATTCCATTTCCTTTCATTCGTGAGCTTACTAGAGTGTAACGCCTAGCCACTAAGCTCTGCAGTGGGCCATCTTATTTGGAGCTCGATTCCATTCCTATCGGTAGAACTGCAAAGTGGTTAAAATTTCATTCTTTTAACTTCCATACTTTCACCTCCAAGGAGTGAACATTACATTCTTACCTACCCTCCAAGAGGGTAGGGTCGGGTGCACAGGTCCCCCACGACCCATTTCCCACTCATATCTTTTGTGGCTAGGTTTACACTTATTCTCGAAAACTTTAACATTTTCAAAATTTAACATTTTTTTTTAAAATTCCATTTCCTAAAAACCCTTCACCTTCTAAGTGTGTGAAAGGCTCATGCCAAATGTGATGTAGAATTCTAACTACATGCTCATGACATAAAGCACATACAACCTTATATAATATAACGTTCAACAAATAGTACAAGATATGAAACATATTAGGATATCCTTTAACATAAAAGTGCTACAGGCTACGAACACATTAACATTCTTCACAATTACACACATCAACATAAAATCTCATACAAAACATATTAGAGCAATTAAAAGCGTTCAATTCCATTCATTTATAACATTAATGAGATGGAAGGATTATTACCCGGAGTCCTGTATCTAAACGGGTTCTTACTTAAGTTGCGAGGTGGACTTCTTTAATCGATCTCAACATAAGGCCTCAAAATGAACCTAGTTGATTACAGAAGGAGRGTCTACGTAGTTYGATCGTCTCAACTTAAGTATTATGTGTTTAATCCAAAAATGTCCTTTATAAATTTATAAATCCATATTTAGTTCTCATATTATCGAATATTACATTTTAAGGGTACAATTTGACTCCTTAGCTTAGGTATAAACCTAACTATGTTCTCCTATAAATTCACTTCAGGGCATAATTATTTATAAGTCATACAATTTCAATATTAAGTGTTAGCATTTTCACCTTAAAATTTACGATATCCAAATGTTGCAGGAATGGCAATAGGTCCTCAAGCGTGAGCTTAAGCGGCGCACGCAACAGCATCTGGGTGCAGGGGCTTCGGTGCGCCTGGGCGTCGTTTGCCTGGGCATTGGGCGCTGGGCGCCTGTGCTTGCTGGGCACCGGGCACCTTGCTGGGCACCTGGTACTGCTGGGCACGGCTGGTCTGTACCAGGTGCTGATCCTTGACGCACGATCAGAGCACCTACTGGCGTTGAGGACTGTTGGGCTCTGCTTCGACGCTGTCCTGAGAAAAGTTAGTTTCTGCTCAAGCTCCCGGCGACTGTTTGATGGCGACGGACAATCGGCAACAAGAGCAGCAAGGACAGAGAGCCAAAATGAAAATTCGTTGAGCAGAGGAAGAAAAATAGTGGCGGCAGGTCTGGCGACGAAGTTGCTCAGATTCTGGTTGTACCGAGAAGGAGGCGACGGGAGCAGACTTGGCGAATGATCACGTAGATCTGGTCATGCTGAGAAGGAGAGACAACGGCTACAGATYTGGTGAACGATCGTGCAGATTTGGTCGCTCATACAGAGAAGAAAAGGGTAACAACGGTAGATCTGGCGATGGTGTCGCACAGATCTGGTCGCTCCTGCAGAGAAGGAAAAAGGTAAGGATGACGAATCTGGCGAAGGGTGTCGCACAGATCCGTCCGCTCCTACAGAGAAGGGAAAAGATAAAGGCGGATTTGGCGATGGTGTCGTACAGATCCGGTCGCTCGTACAAAGAAGGAGAGAAGGAAGATAACTTACCAGATCTGGTAGGCATGGTTGCTCTGGCCAATCGTCCGCGAGCCAGCTGAGCGACACACAGCTACTGTTTCAGGCTAGTGCTGCGAATACATGAGAGACGACAACGTCTCCAGATGAGCGACAACAGTAGATCGATGGCGCGACGAGGTACCATCAATCAGACTGCGATCGGTTGCGGCATCAATAGAGGAACGAAGAGAGGAGAGAAGGAGAAGCTAGGAAAAGCCACGACGAGCAGCGTCGCGTTAGGCAGAGAGAGAAGTGGTACGAAGGCGGCGGCGGCAGCTTAGGGTTACACTGGAGAAGAAGATGAATTTCTTTAGGTTGTTTTTCTTTTTCTTTTCTTTTCTTTTCTTTTCTTTCTTTTTATTTCTTATATATTTTCTTTTTTTAATATTTTGGGCCATAATTCAAACCCGTCGAGCCTTCCTATCTAATTCTAAACCCGTAAATTAAACGTAACAAGCTTCCTTTGAATAAGAAGCCCAACTTTCGACTAAAAAAAAAATAGGCCCACGAGTTGAGCCTTCAACCAACGATAACTCTTATGTGACACGGACAATATTTCTGCACCTATTAAATGTGCGATTTAAAAAAATATTAATCATATAAAATGTCCAACCCTAGTTGGCACACAAATTTCACGTAATATCAAACAAATTTAATAAAGAAAAAATTTTGGGTGTTACARGTGTGATGGAATTAAATGTCACACAAACCATTCTCTCYTAATTACCTCTCATTTCAAAAACTTTAGGTATAGGAGGTAGAATCACTTGTGAACATTGTGAGGGTAGTCATGAGAGTATAAATTTTCCATGAAACCATTACCCCAACCCTATTTTCCATCCATACTCCAAAAAAGGTGCCACTATGTAGGCCCTAATTCTAGACCCAACAATGCTTACTCTAATACCTACAAGCCCGGATTGAGGAATCATCACAACTTTTCTTGGAACCCAAATTCAAGCTCTAGTTCCAATACTAATTTTAGGCTACCATAACTATAATACCCAAAATTTTTTCTTTATTAATTTTGTTTGATTTTGCGTGAAATTACATGCCAACTATGGTTGTAAATTTTATATGTGATTAATATCTTAAAATCGCACGTTTAATAAATACGAAAATATGTTCGCGTCGAATAAGAGTCATTGGTTGGTTAAAGGTTCAACTCATGGACCTATTTATTTCTTAGTCGGGAGTTGTGCTTTTCATCGAAAGGAAGCCCGTTATATTTAATTTAAGGATTTTGRGTTAGATATGGATGGGAAKGCCCAAAGGGTTTGGGTTACGGCCCAAAATATAAAATTGAAAAAAGAGAAGAAAATATTCAAGGATCCTTAACTCGTAACATTGAAATCAATGCCAAGGATAGTAATGCCATATCTTGAAGAAGTAGGAGAGTGATAGAGGAGCTTAAGGGTGACTTAGGAAATGCTTTAGTGAAAAAGAAACCCTTTAAGATCAATGATTTGGKTGAGATGGTTAGGTAACCTAGTGTTGCATCTGAGCTTGAAAATRAAAAGAGGGGTAATGGTAAAATTGACATTGATGAAGTATACTACAAATCTTTACCTTTTCCCTTGTTGTTAAGCCTTCTAAGAAGAATGATCAAATTAGTAAGTTTTTGGAGAGATTGAAAAAATTAGATACAAAACTTTCTTTTGTTGAAGCAATTTCTCAAATGCCCAAATATGTAAATTTTTGAAAGGCATTTTGCCTAATAAGAGAAAATTGCTTGATTTTGAAACAATTTACTTGAATGAGGAATGCTCCGTTGCTGTTCAGGATAAACTCCCACCTAAGCTTAAAGATTTGGGAAAATTCATTATTCCTTGTCATATTACTAAGTTATTTTTTGATAATGTGCTTTTTGATCTTGGGGCTAGCATAATTTCATGTCTTCATTTGTTCTTCAATAGTTGGGGTTAGAAGAGGTGAAACCTACAAACATGACTCTGCATTTAGCCGATAGGTCTATTAGAGACCCTATTGGGATAGTGGACGATGTATTAGTCAAGGTTGACAAATTTCAATTCCCGATAGATTTTTGTGGTATTGGATATGGAGGATGACCATGCGATGCCTTTATTGTTAGTATGCCTTTCCTAGCCACTAGAAAAACTTTCATTCATGTGGAGAAGGGTGATCTAACCTTSAGAGTTGGGGATGAGTGTGTCATTTTCAAAATGTCTAAATACCCCTACTAAGATTTACCAAAGCTATCCAATTCCTTGAACCTAAGCAGGTAGAGAACACTATAGGGTTTGCATTTGTAGAAGTTGAACAAAAAGGACAAAACCCAAACCTAGTGTTGTAAGCCCTCTTTTAGATCTTAAGAGTAAGAAAACGAGGATTAAAAAGTCTATARGGAAGAGGAAACAGTTTGATGGAAAAGTTTCRATTCCTATTTTTGTGCCTCCCTTGCGTGATAAGATGAAATCACATCTCTTTGACGATAACTTGCAAATTGACTTGGGGGATAAGAAATAGACACCCCAAATCCTACTTTGGCATGACGAACAAAGGAAATTCAAGCTAGAGACTATAAATTATAACTACATTTTTTATTTTCACTTCTTTTATTCTCCTCTTTTTCTTTTTCTCATTGTTATTGCATTCCTCTTTTATGTTGATTTTAGTTATTTCCTTTCTAGGAGTTTTTCCTATTCTTGGTCGACTTCCWAAAGAGGCAACATCATTTACAGCAAGGGAGTTCTTTCACCTTGCATTTGTGGTTCTTTGATTAACATTGAGGACAATGTTAAGTTCTAAGTAGGGGGTGGAAGAGCGAATTCTTCTTTCTTCGCTTTTATTGCATTTGTGTGCCTTTATTACTTTTTCCCCATATTTTTCAAAAATTTYGAGTTTTCTATGTGATTTATTTACGTGATCTGGTGATAAATCACAAATGAGAGACCATTTTGTTTGACTTGGAAATTTTAGTATTAATTTGATCTATCCAACTTTACCCCTATCTAGCACGAGTTGCCTTTATTTTGCGAATAATTATTGCTTGACACATTAGTGTGGTACTTATGATGATTTACTTAACACAACCACTCTAGAATTTGTTGTTGTCACTCCTTGAGGCGGAAAAGAAAGATGACCTTTATTGATGAAGGGTTGAAAGTCTTAGGTCTTCTTTGGATCATTTGAGCCTTTCACTCTTACCCGTTCTATATTATATGATTAGTTCCGTTTTGTGCCTACGAATTTTACTATTCTTTCACACTCCCTTTTATGGCTTATCTTGTTAGATTTGCATACATTTTGTCTTTTACATTGTAGGAGAATTAAGCATTTTTTCTTGTTTCGGGATTGGATGGATTTCACTGAATGCATGTCGAGAAAATGAACTTGAGGGTAGGAGTTAAGGGGTTAAGTTGTAGACAAAATTGTGAAAAAAATGGGTTTTTGAGAGGTGAAAGGTTGTGCCTCATATTCTCTTGTGAAAAATGCCTTATGTGTCATCAAATGAGGACTAATGAAGAAAAATAGAAAGAAATAAAAAGGAAGGTGTGAAAAGAAAAGAAGTAGTGGCTTTTGGTAGTTCTTGATAATCAATTAAGAAGGAAGATATGATATACAAATTTGAAAGAAGAAAAGGRAGTTGTATGGCTTCATTGTTGATTATTGCAACCCCTCTCTTACTTTTGTCATTTTTCTTATCTTTCATTTGACTTAACTATACACCCTACATTACAAGCTAAATATTCCTACTTGACCTCGATTGATTATGGTTATCTCGTTTGGTGGAGAGGTGGTTATGATTACAAACCTATAGGTTGGATTTCCATGTCTTTATGCTTTTAATGTTAGTGAGTATTTGTGATTCCAAAAATGTTTGTCAAGTCTTTACTAGGCAATTGATTTTAGCTTTTCTCACTCACTCACTATTTCCAAATGGAAGGATCATATTAGCACTTTAATTCCTTGTTATCTAATAGAATTTTGCATGTATTATATTGAGTTGAACGTGTAAATAATTCTATCTTCTTGTTCTTTGATTGATTTGATTGGATTACCTAGATTGTGGTTAACCTTATTGAGGATGAACAAAAGGCTAAGTAAGGGGTAGTTAATAGAGTTATATTTTATATTTCATTTTCCATTACTTAAGTCGTTTCTTGTCGAGTTTCCTACATGATTTACCTTGTATTCATCTTAAATACAAGAAAATGGCAAAAATCGATTGAAAATAGCTTAAAGAGGTTAAACAAAGAATTTAGAAGAGTTCGGGGTCAAACTACAATTTCCAGAAGCTGAAAAGATGGAAAAAAAATGACTAAGTCTAGAGGGCAGCCAAATCGGCATCCTTTCAAGCCCAAAGGGGCATCGGTTCAAGAAACCTTTATGCTCTGTTTTTTTAGAGCTAAATCAGTGCTAATTTGGTCTAAATCAGGCACCGTTTGGTCTTTTGGGCCTCAATTGGTGCCGGTTCAAGCAGCATGTGTCGATTGAGCTATTTTATGGTTTTTTATGTACTTCTACAAAATGGTTTATTTTTTTAGCCAATTTTATAGATTTTTGGTGGCCGCAAAGACTCTCTTTTCATAAGTTTAGAGTAGTTTTAATAAGAGGAAATTGGAGAAAGCCATTGGAGAGCTTGAAAACATGTACTCAACTAAGCTTTCAAGCTAAACTTTGGTTTCAAATCCTTGGAGTACAAAACCAAGCCATTGGAGAGTAGTTTTATCATACTTCATATGGTAAATTTCATGAGTTTCTTAGGCTAAACTTTTGTATTGGTTAGGGCCATGTTATAAGATGATTTCTTCGTAATGGGTTGAACTTTATTGTGCTTTTATTATTGATTCTCAAACTATTTGAGTTGCTTATTATCATTGTGGCTTTCTTAATGGTTTTTGTGGATTAGCTACCTACAAATCAATTTCATAATCAATTCGGAAGGATTARGAGGTGAACCAATTGGTTAGGACTTAGATAATTATGACCCATTAGTTTTGAACCGTCTAGGAATAGAATCAGTTCCTTTTAGGTGGTTTCCGATAGTAATTGACCATGGTGAATGAAATTTGAGAATTTTTTATATTTTTAATGCTATTTCGACTAATCTAATTCTCATTGCAATATGACTTTAGTTAATTGGAATTAGGGTTTTTTGCCAAGGGGTTGATTAAAGACTAAATTAGGAAATTCTACCATAATAAATTAGATTAGATTTTGGAATTAGGATAATACATGTGCAATTAACTTAGCTCATTATAGGAATTATTCAGRTCAAAAATACCCTAACCAACCTCTTTAATCACTTTAGATCTTTYTGGTTATAGGTAATTGAATTTCATAATTGAACCTTTAGATTACTTCTTCATTTCTAGTTATAAGTTTAATTCTATCACAATTTGATAGGTTAAAATTAGGAAAATTCAGTGATTTAGGTATTCGATTAGAAATACTTATGGGGTTGACCTTGACTCACTTGCTATACACTTTTTGACACTAGTATACTTGCTAGGTTAAGAGTTTTTGGGCATCAATCAGTAGACATTTCCACCCCAAGTGGCCATCGTGTACYCGATGGATACTCGATGAGGTTATTAGGTTGAAAGTCGCATGTGCATACGAGGTATAAGTTGTTAGAATAGTAGGCCCTAAAGATAGTGAATTTTTGTAAGTTGTAATAAAATAGTAATTTCATCTATTCCATTTTGGTACATACATTAAATTGCTTTTTTCATTGAAATGTGTCCAAGCAATTAAATAAATAGGACACCCTATGAGATATGGAAAAGGTGAAAACATAATCTAAATCATCCCAAGATATGGGGTTGTTCAGCTTATGTATTAACTAGAGGAAGTAAGTTAGGTGCAAAATCAGAATTATGCTACTTTGTTGGATATCCAAAATGTACTAGRTGGATACATAATTATCCTAAGGAGCATAAAGTACTTATTAGTACTCATGCTAGATACTTGGAGGATGATTAATGTATGTCTATTAAAGGCTCAAACATAATAGAGTTGGACAATAGGTTGTCTACAGGACAAGTCTTAGAATGATTTTTCAAACACTCTAATCCAGGTGCCAGAAGAGACACTACCAAGGTTTCCTATGCACACAGAGTTTTATCGTAGTGGGAGAGAAGCTAGAGTTCYAGATAGTTGAATGAAAAAGGCTTCTGAGCTTGTTTCTAACCATCAGGAACAAGATTCCACTAGATACGAGGGGGCAATTCTTGACGTTGATGTTGACAAGTGGCACCTCGTGATAGATGCTGAGGTTGAGTCTATATATCTCATTCAGGTTTGTGATCTTGTAGCTATACTTGAATGGGTGAACCCATAACATGTAAATAGGTATACAAGAGGAAAAGAGGTGGAAACCTTTAAAGCAGGGTTAGTTACGAAAGGTCATACATAGAATTAAGGGATCGATTATGAGGAAACCTTTTCACTAGTAGCCATGCCTAAATCCATTCGCATACTCTTAGCCATAGCATGTCATTATAATTATGAGATATGGAAAATGAATGTCAAGACAACCTTTATTAATGGCTGCCTTAGTGAGCACATCTATATCTCCCAGCTAGAAGGCTACATTGTAAAAGGCGTATAGCATATTGTTTGCAAGTTTAAGAAGTTTATTATTGGACTAAAGCAAGCATCAAGAGCATGAAACAAATGTTTGGATGAGTCTATAAAGTCTTATGATTTTGTACAAAACATAGATGAACCATGCATGTCTAAATGGACGGATGGTAAAAAGGTGCCTTTGTTGTTATATGTTGATGACATTCTACTCACTGGAAATCATGTAGGGAAACTGTCATCAATTAAAGTTTGATTGTCAAGTCAATTTAGCATGAAAGATATAGAGAAGCTAGCTACACTCTTAGTTTAAAACTTCTTATAGATAGGAAGCAAAAAATGTTAGGCTTATCTCAATCTGCTTATATTGACAAGATACTAGCCAGGGTTAGCATGAACTAGTATAATGGGACACCTATTCACTTTAGACACGATTTAAACTTATATTCTAAGAATTGTCYCACGATAAAGGAAGAAAAGAAAAGAATGAGTAGGATTCCCTACGTTCCACTGTGGGTAGTCTCATGCATGTCACGCTACATACTAGCCAGATATTTGCTTTGTTATAGGCATGGTAAGCAGATTTTAATCAAACCCAGGGTAATAATATCAGAAAGCTGTAAAGCATATTACTGAGTACCTGAAGGCTATTAGGGAGTATATGTTAGTTTACAGAGCCGATGACTTGGTTCCTGTTGGTTAAACAAACTTAGGCTTCAAGGCTGATAAGAATGAAAGAGGATCCACTAGTGGATATGTCTTTACCTTGTCTGGAGGAGCTATTTCATGGAGAAGTGTTAAGTAATCTTGTATTGCTGACTCTACTATGGAAGATGAGTATATTGCAACATCAAAGGCATCCAAGGAAGTGGTGTGGCTTTAGAAGTTCCTTATAGAACTTGAAGTCATACATGAAAGAGTCTAGAAACCACAAAGCACAAGCACAACAAAAGGTAGTACCATCTTATTAGGGAATTCATCTAGAAGAACGAGATAGCGGTGGATCATATTTCCTTACCAAACAATCTGACAGATCCCTTCACCAAGCTTTTGGCAGAAAAGGTCATTGGTAGACACCTAGATGCCATAGGGGTAGGCACCTTCATATTCTTTGAGTAAAAGTGGGAGATTGTTAGAATAATATGCTCTAAAGACAATGAGTTTCTTTAAGTTTTGATAAAAGAGTAATTCCATCTATTCCATTTTGGTATATCYATTAAATTTCATATTTCATTGGAATTGGTCCAWGCAATTAAGTAAACAGTTTATGTGATTGGTTATTCTTCAAAAAAAGGCATAAACATGAAATCTTAATTAGCAAGACAAATAGACTCTTGGTGTTTTGATAGAACTGTGCATACGATCATGATAAGATCATTGTGCAATGGATAGTTTGTTGTCTCCAATTGCACAAGCGTATTTGATACATGTAGAGTAGGACCTGTGATAGGTTTCTCTTAAAGTACTGTCCCTGTAGAAACCATAATATCACTAGTACTGTGTGGATGAATTCCTTGTACTTGAGYRCTAGTTGGTGGTCTGGTGAACTTAGAGCTGTGTTCTTTGAGATACTATATGTGAGATCTTTTCGTAGATTAATAGGTTGGAAATATAGTATCTAATTAATTTAGATGGACGAGTACAAAATAGTTTTTGTGCTTTACTTTGTAAAGAATGAATCACCCCYTTGTGATTGTCGAAAGTATAATCAGATAATCCAGAGACTTGGGAACGTAACTTTAGAATGTGTACTTCAGGATAGCTCTCAGTGATGAGTAAGAGCACTCAAGGTTTTCATGGATTATCGGACTAGAAATCTTATGATGGTAGATGTGTAACACACCTAGATTAGAAACCGTCCTAACCTTGAAATGTTACCAACTTTACTCACTCTTATATTGGGAAAACTGGGGAAATCAAAATATGAATATTTTAATACAAAATGTTTATAAAAATTTCGACAAGTTTCCTCTGTAATATTAACATTTACCCCYTATATGCAATCATAAAATTCCACAAACATTTCCAATACTCATATTTAATAACTTCAAAAAAAACCAAATAACCACTGAGTATTGAAATAACTTCCATCCCAAAAATCGTTTACAAACTGAATATTTATGTATTTGAAATTTAGCAGAAACTTGGAAGACTTGATGAAATAATGAATAAATCAATAAAAATAGTAAAAAAATACATAAAAGTTACTCTAATTAACTATTTCCCTTATTCTATAAATTTACTCAAAATAAAAGTAACTATTTCCCTTATTCTATAAGTTTACTCAAAATAAAAGTTCTAGGTATCAAAGCCTGCATGCAATGCACCATCTGGCTGCTTATCACCTGAAATGCAAAATGAGGAAAATGGAATGAGCTATAAAGCTCAATAAGCAAATCCCATGCATGAAAGCATTTATAGTGCACTMTATGTCATGAACTTCAAAATTTCACTTCCTCAATAAAACTTTCCAAACGATCCCATTTCATGAAAACTTTCCCATAAACCTTCACTTCAAATCGTGAGAACTTTCCAAACATTTTCATTTTATAAAAATCATGATCTCACTTGGTGTAACGCCTAGCCATTAAGCTTGCAGTGAGCCATTATTCTTTGGAAACCGATCACATTTTCTATCGGTAGAACCGCAAAGCAGTTAACATTACTTTACCTTTTTTTTTTCCACTTTCTACCTCACAAGAGGTGAACATTACTTACTTTCCGACCCTATAAGAATGTTAGGTTGGGTGCGCGGGTCACCATGCTCCATTTCTGACTCACATCTTTCATAGCTTAGGCTTTACACCCCTTTCCAAATCTTTAATATTCTGGAAAATCATTTACTCATAAAAATCCCATTCTTTTTCCAAAATTTATTTCTTAAAACCTTTACCTTCTAAAATGTACGATTATAACTCATGCCAGGAAATGATGTAATACATCGTAAACTACATGCTCATGATATGGACCACATAAATCTAGTCTTACAATACCCAACATGTCTCCAAGTATAAAGTTCAAATACTTGATATAAACCATAAACATATCACATAAAACAATCAAATTATAATCATGAAACATATGAAATGCATTTAATGAGAATTGGAGGGATTTACTTACCTAAAGTCCTTAWGTTRGAATTCTACTTTAAATGTGAAGTGGAGTCCCTTGGCCACCCACAATGTCAATGTGCCAAAAAATAGCCTAATTATTACTACAAAAGGAAAATCCATTTAATATGACTGTTCGACTTTAAAACATTACATTTATCATACAAATGTCATTCACCCATATTAACTCATACTTAATTTCCACATTGGAATTAATAACAACCCATGGGTATATATCATTTCATGGCTTTCAACTTTCCCTAGTAAGGACAATGATAACCYAAAACATGATATGTATTTCTAAGTAAACATATTCCTCAAACTAATTACATTCCACCTTAGATTATGTATACACTTAATCTACGTTTCCTACAATCACCAATACCAAACACAATTGCATAAGTCATTTGATTAATGGAATCGAATAAACAATGCTTTCACCTTTAATTCGAAAAATCATGAGTGTGGTGTATGGAGCTACATTGCACCCTAGGTGTGCGCACGTGTGTGACTGGTTTGAGCGTCAACGTACGGTGCCGATCGACTGGTCAATTCTACCTTGTTTTTAGAAATTCTATTTCTTATAAATCCTTTGGTGATTTGTTCTAGCGACTGGTTAGCTGGATCCAAACAATAGATCTTTATTTTGGTCAAACTGGTTGTACGTGGATTTGGGAACTGCAATGGTGGACCTGCAGTGTGCGTGTAATCTGTCTTTGCTCGACTATCACAAGTTTGGGCAGCAGCGACGACCAGTGAACTAGTCTGGTCTAGTGAGAGCACTGGCGATTGGTGAGCAACTAGCAAAAAGATGCATGCTATGAGCGAGTGACATTCGAGCATCGGCGCAGAAAGGATCTAGAGCGGATCTGGATAAGCTCAATTGAAAACTAGTGGCTCTAGTTGAGGTCCGGGCAGATGGCTCTGGACTGGTGCGATGAAGGTAGGGATGCACAGCGTTCAGAAGGGAAAGAGAGGTGGTGAGTGTAGGAGTGGTAGGGGCAGTAGCAGTAAGGGTTTTGGGGAAGTGGGGTTGGCAGCGGCCAGTGATAGAGAAGGAGATGTGAGCATTAGGTTGAGTTTAGGGTTACAGCAATTAGGTAGTTGCTAAAACCCTAATCCCCTTTTTTTGTTTTCTTTTTTTAAAAGGTTTTTAAGCTTGGGCCCTACCCAAAACTCCTTTTGGGCCTACTTATCCCATAACCATCCCAACCCAATACAAGATAAAGTCTAAGGCTTCCCTTTGGGTCGAAATCGAACATTAAAATAGCTTTAAGTTTCAAATAAGAAATGAATGGGCTCTAACAGGCCGAGCCCAAATTAATTAGCCAAACCTCTAATTTAATTAGCACAATAAATCCCATAATCAAATAAACATACTCTCACATTAATTCACAATTAAATAATAATAACATAAATAAATTATTTAAGTTTTAATTRACACATCGAACATTAGGGCCTGCAAGTCCTTTCGCTGCAAAATAACCAAAACATTAACAATCATGGTAATGATTTCGTTAATGAATTAGAATATAATTTATAAAATTATATACTAAATTCGTAAAAATGAAAAAGTAAAATCTTGTATTACAAGATGTCATTGGGAAATTGTTAGTACGCTATTCCTCTCCCTTTGATGGATGTTATACARAAGGTTATATTCATCATTTCACCTATAGGTTGAACACTATGCTCATCCAATGTTGTTTTTGGGTTAGTGGATCCATATGGTGATAAATGAAACACTTAAAATGACAAAATACTGCTACTAGGTGGTAAGGATATTTTTGTCATTTTAGTAACCATGAATAATTTGTCTTTTGGTCCCCTATGTAGCTCAATTTTACTTGAGTACTTAATTGTACAACTGAGCTTCAAGGATGAACTGAGTTAATGAGATATATTATTTTATTCAATTTAGTCCATAACCGTTTGGTTTCCAGAAAAATTTGTCTGGAAGAGGGTGAAAATAATTAAGTTATTCGGATATGTAATTAATTACTTGGGTGGATCCATAAAAAAGAAATAATYAAGCATGGGCTTAAGGCTTAAATTAGAGATTAAAAAAGGACCAGACCTGGCCYAGAAAAGATTAGGAATTTCAGCCTCACAAGTAGAAGCCTTAAGGTGGCTGAAATTCCCTTAATCTTGGTAGGATTTTGGCCACCTTAGGGAGGTCACTCCTTGGGGAAAAAATCCTAAGGCTTTGGGGATTCAAAGAATTGGTTATTTTTTAGGGTTTCACTTTTAACCCTAAGATATATAACATCTCTTTGAAGAATCCTAAATCCTAACCTTTGATCTCTCTCTRATCGCCCCCTCTCTCTCTCTCTCTCTCTCTCCTTGTTCATTCTAGGCTCTCACTAAACCTTGTCTAGATAGTAAATTAATACCCCCAAAGATCAGAGAAGGGTTCTCCTTATTATTTTGATGTGTAAAAGTTGAAGGCTTGCTGAGAAGGAACACCCTCATAAAAAGTTAGGGATTTAGGCAGCCTTTAGAGCATGTGCAGCCACCTACTTTAGCTTAAACTGAAGAATTGAGTTAAAGGATTTCGGCACCTCCAGCTACAAACCCTAATACCTCTTTTATTCCAAGAAGAATAAAAACAAGTAAGTTGCTCCTAAACTCACCTAAAAAGGTAAAAGATTTAATCTTTAGCTTYCGCTCTATTTTTCCTTATATAGCAAGATCCTTCAGTCTCTACCTGTTTTAGTACTCTCAAGGCAGGAAAGAAGTATATGTTGTGTACAGATGCATCGATTGAAGGACTTGGAGCCATTCTTATGTAGGAAGGACGAGTGGCTTGGTAGATGATTAGATGCATGCCATGCAAAACTGAAGATAATACTTCAGAAGGAAGATATGGATCATCTGTTTATGTTACAGAATATCTACAACAAATAGAGCAAGATTCACATATAAGATATGGAGGGAGGGAGAACAGTTATTCGCGAGTTGCTAAGAAGTCTAATAGTCAACCATTACCAACAGAAGCCTAGAATACATATAACATGTAAAATCATAAAACTTTACAATCAAATTTAATAACAAAAGACTTTGGTCGTATTGCCATCTCATAATCCTAAGATGGGTCAGTCCCCCATGAAACTTTACATAAAAAGAGAACGTATGAAAAATGCTCATAAATCTAAGCTTGTATTAAAATATAAATAAAAAATGAAGACTATAATATCTTTCTAAAAACACTTATGAACAATTTTTTTTTTTTTTAATAGACTGCACACTTGCTTGTAGGGCAGATCGATATCCAAAAAGCTGCACAGACCTGCTCCTAGTGGCAATCCATAGCTCTCGATACAAGCATGCTAAAGTAGCATATCCCCATGAGAGTGATCATACCGAAGTCAAATCAGCTATGGCCAACGAAAAAGCAAGAAACCAGTCTTTAGGAATGCAACTTGTTGATGAACAATGTTCCACCTAGTAAATCRATGAAATAGCCCTAGCACAGTCCTCATGACTCTGAGTAGATCCTATACAAGGATGCATGACATGCTCGAACTTCCACCTTGCCATATTTCTGYTGSATCTCGATCTCTTACTGCTCTATACTCAACACGATGTAATGCTATCGATAATCTCTGAATGCTCGATGTTGATGAACAAAACTAATCCTTCCGCCGATATCCTCAGAATCAGTTGGACATCATGAAGTGAAATAGTCATCTCACCAATTAGCATATGGAAAGTTTTAGTTTCTGGATGCCAACCCGCAACAAATGCAAACAACTATTGGTTTAGGTGTTTGAGCATACGAGTACTAAAATGGCTAACTCAAGAGCCCTCAACAATTCCCTTGCCTTTGGCTACAAATGTGGTGAAAATCAACACCCAATTGTAGCATGTCAGGATGACACATCAAAGGTCCTCGCTCTTTGCTCGCCCAGACTATTGTTGCAACATGTCCACCAAGACCGAGCAGTAGACTATATTCGACTCGGCCTCCCAAAACTGGTCCTTACAACATCACTAGTATATCTTGTCACGTTTTCCTATGCAACCAAAGCTAGTCTTCTCCTCATCCTTCATTCCCAAGTCCAATCCCAGATGAACGGTATCGTGCAAACTTTGATCAATACATGCATTTTATATTATTGAACTTAAAATATACCGCCAGATTGCCTCGCCATAGTCCATTCTCCAATTTTCCTAATTAGATTCTAATAAGCTCGTTGACTTTCCAATTTGGTTAGKATTTCCAATCACATCCTACAGTATGGAAGTTTATATATATTACCCTAAAAAACTCATTCAAAAATAYGATAAAATCAAAGTTTGTCAATTTGTCTAGACAAATCAAATATAATTTCCATGCTGATAACTAGGGGAATAATTTGGCTTTATTAACTATATATTTAAACCCTGAAATAGTCTAGAAATTCGAATTGAGACTACCAAGTTTTAAAGAATACAAAATGACAGCTCTAATTGAAAAATTACAAAAAAGAAACAACTTCAATAATGTAACAGTCTTGCTTTGATATAAAATATATGTTCCCAATCTGCCTAAAAAGAAAGGCCTTCACCCTCGAAGGAATAATTACTTTTACAAATTCCTGTTGAAACTTAATTTGCAACGTGTCTTTACAATTCCTCTCCATGAAGAGAAATTTTCTTGCGATTTTGTGACTACTTTTACAAAATTTTATAGTAGAAAGGGGTACTTTACAAAATAGTAACATTTGCAGCTTTCATAGTAACTAATGTGGTAGTTTTCAAAAATCAACCAAAAGAAGTAGTAACCTATGTTATATTCATAACCTGCTTGAAGAAAAGAGGTTTTTGTTTAGCAAAGAAATGTTAAGTTTTATATTCACAACCTAGTAATGATAGATTTTCATTGAAACTTACTATTTCTTTTATTACAATATGTTGCAGCAAGTAGATATCCATTCGATAGTATAGTATCTTACTTTTTATTTATTTCTATCTATTACTCAAGAGCAATTAATTACTTCTTCCTTTTAAGGGTTTCAAAACGTATTCACGGAGACTTGCTACATAGTATGTTACAATATCAATAACAAGCTTCACAGAGTAAATAATCCAAATGGTTAATATTATGATAGTTTATTTAAAATGGTAGAAGTTTTATTATTAAGAAAAATTTGGACCATTAATTATAAAAATATTTRTTACAAGTCTTTTGGAGATATGGATGAGTAGGACAAATTAATGCTACAATCAATGCTTAGTTGGAGAACAAATTTTGTCCTGTCTTAAAGAATCATCTTTGGGGCAAAAATTATGTGTTCCTATCGAAGTCCAGGTTTTCCCCATTGAAGAGTTGAAGAGAAAGGAAGCCTTGGTAGGCTTGCATTGAAGCAAGTCAATCTCAAATCCAGTTCAAGTTCAATCGGGACAAATTGTATAATCTGAGTGTAACTCAACTTAGGAAATTTCTGCTGGGAAAGGGCTGGAGATATGGAAGAAATGAAATTAGTTTGGTGCCATCAATGCAAGAGGAAACTCCAAAACATGGTTTCAGAATGCAAGAAGTGCGAGACTAAAAGATTTTGCCTCCTCTGTGTGTCAAAATGGTATTGAAAATTACCAGCTTAAATTTATTTTTCTTCGTTGAATTCATTTATCCTTTTATCTGTTGTTATAAAACTGAATCTTCATTTCAATTCTTATACTACCTTTCAATTAGAATTTTGAGATGAAACTTGCCTTCAGCCATTTTCAAAAAACGTGGAAAATTAGGAACAATCAATCGAAGAAAGAACTGAACTGAAAAGCAAACTACTATGTGACTTAATGCAGTTTGCTCAACAACTATGTCATTTGGAAGAAAATAGCAATTCAATTAAGACTTTATTTGAGATAAATTGAGCTCAGTGACATACAAACCTACATAACTGATAACATTAAACTAAGTTCATCTGGAGTTCAGATACTAGACATGCAATTACTTGAAATTACTGTTCTATCTATGGTATTTTACTTAACTTTGCAGGTACCCTAGGATGACTGAGGCTGAGTTGATCGAAGCTTGCCCTTGTTGCCGTGATATGTGTAGTTGCAAAGCGTGTCTGCGTTCAAAAAGATCACTTAAGGTTTTCACCTTTACCTTCTTTTGAACTCATTAAAGTTTAATAACCATCATTTCTTTTGCTTTTTTAGAGTTTTATGATATTCTTTTTCCTTTTTGCAGCAATTCATGGCCAGGAAAGTGCAATTTGGCGATGACCAAAAATTTCAATATTCTTTATATTTACTAAAACTTCTGCTGCGGTTCCTTCGAGAGSTCAACACTGTCCAAGAAAACGAGAAGTTGGAGGAAGCCAACTGTCAAGGTGCTTACGGTTTTAATTACAACTTTAAGCTTTCAGGTCCTTCTGGTCACTCATTTCCTTCTTTATACTATGTAATAGATAACATATTGTTTCTTATTAATCATAGGTTGTTCACTTTGTCATATAGATTTTCCAAAGCTGCAGTTAGAGATGGTGGAAAGCAATGAAAATGAAAGAAACTACTGGTAAGATTTCAGAAGAAATAATTTTCTTCCCTACTGATCTTTTGCCATATTTGAAATAGTCTTTATAGTTTTGTTGCTATTGCCTTGCAGCTACTACTGCAAAACTTCGATTGTTGATTATCACAGAAGATGTTTGCTGTGCTCATACAAACTGTGTCTGACGTGCTGTGAAGACGTTCGGGATAGCCGCCTAAAGGGCGCTGAAGCATACATGCATTTATCGTCTTGGAAACCACCAGAAAATGKTCACATTYCCTGCCCACAGGTAGAAATTGGTGGCTGTGGACGAGGGAATTTGCAACTAAAGTGCATCCTTGGAGATAATTATATTTCTAACCTGCTTGCCAAAGCTGAGAAAATAGCAGTTCAGTACAAGCTCAATGATGTCACAGAAAGTGCTCAACAGCAGAGCTCCAGTATGAGATCAATGGWTGAKGGCAGAAGGAAAAACAACATGCTGTGTGTAATACAGAATAAGGTATCTATGGAAGAGGAGCCTAAGGAAGACCATGTATGTTCTTTATGTCTTGAAATGGTTCAACCTTTCCATCTAAACCATCTCCAGTTGCACCTGGCAAAAGGCGAGCCCTTGGTAGTTCGTGGAGTACTTGAGAAGTCTTCTGGATTATGGGAACCTAAGGTAATGCTGCGTGCTTGCCGTGAAATAAATAGCAAAAATAATCATACACACGTGGAGGCAATAAATTGCTCAAATTGGTGTCATGTAGGTAATCTTCACAATCTTTTTTCTTATAGGCATGTTTTAGTTCATTTATGAAAACACATATATATCTCATTTCTGATTCTTTGTGCGATAGAAAAACAACCACAACCACAACATCAACTTTCATCTTGTTCCTTGTATTTTCCTACATCTAATCTGTAAATATGTCTATGTGGCATGTATATGTTTTTAGCCATTATATTTTTATCGTACGTTATTGTTGAATGAATTTTTCACCCTGTTCCGTTCAGGTAAAAGTTAAGTATTCAGACTTCTTCAAAGGATATGCAGCTGGTAGATCTGATGCGTCTGGTCGACCGGAACTTCTAAAGCTGAAAGACTGGCCTCAGTCAGATTCGTTCATGCAACGATTACCATGTCATAGTGCTCAGTTTCTTAGCTGCTTACCCTTCCAAGAGTACACCCATCCTAGTACCAGCTACTTAAATCTGGCAACCTGGCTACCTAGGACCACTCGTAAGCCAGATTTGGGGCCAAAGATGGACATCGGGTACGGAGTTTTGGAGGAGCTGGGGTGTGGAGACTGTGTGACAAATCTTCATTTGAATTTTTCTGATATGGTATGCTTGGCTTCTGTCATAGTAGAATATTATTTCCCCTTCCTAGTATGAGGAAGTTGCAATTTCGGTTAGTATATTGTCAGTTAATACTAGCCTAAAGCTCCTGGCACACACAGCTACCATGATGACGAGTTAACGATCTAACATTTCCATTAATAGATGTTATAATTAGAAACTTAATTAACTAGAACTTTCACTCAACTTGATTACTATGATGCCTGAGTTTTTCAAATTTTGATATCTATCCATATATGTATATTAGTACCATCATATGTTAGGGATTCTGGTTCAATTATTGTCTTTTTTCCTGCTTATAAAATTTCTCCTAAACGTTGCACTAGGTAAACGTCCTAATGCATACGAAAGAAGTCAACTTAACTCGAGAGCAGCTCGCAAACATCAACTCACTACACCAGGAGTATATTGCAGAAGATGGAAAAACTACATTAGAAGAAACTGAGGGTGCCCTGCGGGATTTTTAGAATGGGAGATGTGCCTAAATTGGAGGAATATCTTCAGGGACATCGCGATAAATTTAAGAACAGAATGTCTTTAGATGGATCCATGAGCTTTCAAGTGCAGCAGGTAATGTATGCCTTACACATATTCCTTACCTCTAGAGATTACTACATTGTTTAGGTCTTGTTATATATGGAATTTGTATGAGGTAGCTCATGGAAACATCAAAATGCCTATTGATGTGCCCTAATAGGTCATTCATCCGATTTTTGATCAAAAATTTTACTTGAGCGCGGAGCATAAAAGGAGACTGAAGATGGAATACGGTTAGTAAACAGAACTTGCTCTAGGCTTCAATCACTTATAAACAAAGTTATCTTCTTACTGGCTATTTCCCAATAGCTTTTTATAGTTACTCGGTTTCTTCTTTCTTAAATTATGCATAGATGTTAAACCCCGGACATTTGTTCAGAAGGTGGGTGATGCAGTTTTTATACCTGTTGGTTGCCCCTATTAAATCCGAAATTTGAAGGCAAGTAATTCGATTTTGAGCTTCTCTTATTTGAAAATCCATGTTCTGTAGAAATTACCATGACTACTTGAATACTTGTTTCGTATTCTAGTACACAATGGTTTCCAGCGGTTTTGGTTCATTATAATGTTAAGGAATTTTCATGAACCAAATCTTGGACATCAGAAATGCAAGATAAACCGTTGGATGTTAAGATTAACTGGAAAGTTCTAATCCTTTCCTTAAACCAACCAGTTTTGTTTCTATATTTGTAATGAAGGCTAAACGTTATGAGAATCTTTGTTTCCTAGTTGCATTTCATGATTCTGGATGGATCTCTTGCTCCTCAATTCCTTGATTTTCTTAAGCTAATACATCTGTACATTTATCTTAAAAGAGCAAAGGGGAGGGGGAGACCGCTCAAAAAAAATCCTTTTTCTGATGGTATGATCGGATAAAGCATCAGAATTCAGAAGCTCTTGCTAATACAAACTTAAAGACAAACAAGATTCAGAATTAGCATCAAAAGCTCTGTTAGTACATGACTAGCAAAGAGAGTCAATGATAATTTTTCTCTTAGTTAATCGTGTTAAGGTAATATAAAGAGATGATAGAGAAGAGAAGATTAGGATTTTTTCAAGCAATTGATAATAATTCTATACAAAATATCAATATAAGAAGCCAAACAACAAAACACAATTCTAGCCAAACTCTATAAATCATACCCTAGTATAACTCTAACATTAACAAATTGTTCCTTACAATGTAGTTTATCTACCAAAAAGTACCACAGAAATGCTTYAATTTTATTAGGTGTAGGGTTCTCCAGACCAATTTTGATCCAAGGGGAGTTTGGAATTTTTTAAGCAAAAACGGGCATGTTATATGCAGATTTAACAATAATACTCCATTCTTGGAAAGTTTCCAACTGGTTTTGTCAATTGGATGATACTATCTCTGTTTCAAAAGAATTGTCCASTTGAAAATAATATAATATAATATTAAGAAATTTTTTATTTTTATAAAATTTTAAATAAAATGAAAATCTTAACCTTTTTATAATTCTTTGTAATTTTAAATGATTTGCAATGTCTTGATGACATGTTAGAAATAATGTTTTAGATTTGAATATCACTAATTAACGAGGGGTATAATAGCATAACGTTATTAATTTTTAAAGTGACAAGTAAGTTGAAATAAAGAAAGGCTATCTAACTTGACGACTATTTTGAAGCGGAAGGAGTAGCATAAATGAGCTACTGTGTGCTCATATTAATYGAAGAATTATWGGAGGTAAGTTGAAAGAGAGGCTAAAAAAACTACCTATTAAGGTTTCTTCTTCTTGAAAGTTAAAAGGACCACTGGAAGGCCCTCTGAGGGGACGTATATAAAGCCTTGGGTAAGTCCAGAAGAGAGTAGAATTGCCATGTCCAATAAAATGGTATATTCCATTCTTAAAGAGATTCAACCTTTCTGTCCATATTGGAGGACATGTATATTTTGAGATATTAGTTGAAAGTATATTTAACTACTCTAGGAGCATTTAGTTTTAAAGCAATCTCTAACCATAAGGCATGTATATGTGAAACGAATACTAAACATCCTTTACTTATAGTCTTCCATATTTCCCAGATTGGGCTAATAGTATGATCAAGATAGGGTATGATCCTTTACTCTCCAGACTTCTTCTATATAAGAGAGAAAGTTAGGGTGACCAATCCATATTGTTTGAAATCCAAGGGGGGAACAGTATGATGGAAGTCAAGAGAGATCAGAAATTTTTGTCATCATAGATGTCAATTCACTTATTGTTATCTAATAAATGACCCAATCTTTCTAGTATAATATTCYTGTTTTTTCTGCTATTTTGTCCTGGTAAAATTATTACCTAAGAATCCTAGGTAATATCATATCACCACAATTAAGGCATTTAATGAATTTCTCTATCTTATATGTTAGCAAGAAGTCATCCTAATTTTTTTTTTGCTCTACCGAACAATACTAAACCAAGGCCCAACATCATGATGTGCTAAGTGGTTTGGATTGTTCTGTAGAATGATTCTACCCACATGTTTTCTACTAGCATATAAATTSCAAAAATTTAARAAACCAGAAGCAGTAGTACTAACCTTTACCATGTTGTGGAGTTCTTTGCTTGTTGAAGCAACAATATCAAAAATTAAATTTGAATTGCACATAGCATAGGTGCCCCAAGCAAACCATCTGCATCAAGTTTACCTGATTCTTCATGCCCAAAGTTTGTCATAACATTTTAAGCTTATTCCAGCTAGTTTAGTCCGTGTTTTGATGGTTTGTGGCATGCAAATAGATCTTAAGAGCTATTCTGAATTCTTGATCAATTCCGCCTCTACAATTCCAAAGAAGAATTTTAATTGGATAAAATGCATGTGTTATATGTGAATAGGGAAAAGATATTTAAACAAGTATGACATTTTTGTGAAAATCTGTCTTGAAACTTTCACTCTTATGGGAGGAAGTGATTTCACTTTCTTCTGAAATAGCATCTCCATTAAATGCTAAACTGGATGAGGCATTTAATGTAGACTGYTCACTGTCCTAGATTTTTGCTGGTATATTAAAGATTATGGAAGATCTTGTAGTAGTGTATAAATAGATTHGGTAGTGCTTTTCAAGGGTTTATTTGTTTTGGTTTCAAGACTTTTTGCTGTTCCATAGGTGTTTAAGGACTATTAGGGTTATTGGTCGGGATAGTGAAGTTCCCATACTTGTATTGAGAYAATCTATTTCTTTTGCTGATGGTGGTGGTGGTTGATAGCTGCTGGGATCTATGTACATCTCTTCTAAGCCCATCCACAATAATGGTGTTTCTAGGTTTTTTCCATAGCAAAAAGATGACTGGTTGAACCATTGATGATAACATACATTCAAATATGACATTTGTTGATAGAAAAATTTGCATAAGAAGTAGACGTACTGAGTCTAATTTATTGTTTTTACTTTTATAGTCATGCACAATTGTAGCCCTCAACTTCATCTCACCTGAATCTATTGGAGCATGCTACCGGTTAACCAATGAAATTCGGATGCTCCCAGGTAGTCATATTGCAAAACAAGACAAGTTGGAGGTAAGGAATTTGGTTTCAGTTYATCTTAGTCTTTCATTATATGATATATTGTGTAAGATGAAATTAGATAGAATCAATKATATAAGAAGAAGAAAACTTGTATGCCTTTAATAGGATATTACCTATTCTAGATCCCATATCATTGTTTGCTAAGGCTTTCATAATTCCGTTCTGGATTTTGCCATTTTTTGAGTTCTGAAAATAAGTTTAGCAGCTTAATTTATATTGATGCATATCATTATCTTTCATGAACGCTGATAATTTAGCCTCTTACAAGTGTTCATTGTGTTAATAGGTGAAGAAAATTGTTCTTCATGCAATTATGAAGTCGCAGAAGAGTTGCTGAAGTTCAATCTGGGGAAAGAAGTAGTAGAAGATTAGCAGTTCTGATGGTCATTTTCAGGCTACATTTATTTCGTAAATGGATTCTTGAATCAAAATGGATCTGTAATAAATGATCTGTCAACATTATAGAATTAAAGGTTTGTGTATGTGATAATATTGAAGGATTGCAAATGAACTGAAGATATATTACCCTTCATCTTATACCATTTACATGTAACTTTCTAACTAGAAGACAATGTATGTTTGAATAAGTACCTATTGGAAAAGTAATTTTTGTTGACTCAACAATTAACTATTGAAGGATTGGGAATTAACTAAAGTTATACTATCCTTCAATACTATACATATAATTTTCTCACTTGAAGATGATGCAGTGATGAATGTGTAACTACTYCAGAAGAAACTTTTTCATTTGAATGTTAACTAATTAGATGGGAATYGTAAGTTTCAATAAGAAAATGGTAGGTTTTGTTCAAATCTATAGTTGTTAAATAATGCATTTGAAATTTACCCATTTTTGGCTAGAATTGACAAGGAAAGACAAGGAACTTAAGACAATCAAGGATCACAAAACCAAAAGCATTTCTAATCTCTCTAGGTTTTCCATGGTTTTCTCCCTACATTATAATTTTTCATCCCTCTGTTAGGGTTTTGCTGGTCGAGTTCAGTTCTGGTCCCACTAGGTTTCTGCTTTTAGTAGTGCTCCCATGGCAGGTGTTGACCCTGATCTTGCTACCTGTTTCTAGTCCCTCACAATAACTAAACTTGTAGCTATCCTTATTAATGTGCTTTGCGCTAATGTGAGGGCTGGTCTTCTCCAATGCCAAAATAGTGTATATGCTTTCCTCCCTAGAGTCATGAATCTCCACCATGTAGGTTTCATAACGGCTATGCAGCGTGCCAGGCATTTTTGGTAGTTTCCTGATCTAATGGCTTAGGGACAACTTTTACCCTTTTTCTTCATCATAGAGGACACTATGTCTTTCTTCGTCAACCATAGTTCTTGGAACTTTGAAAATAGGTCTATTGTTCTCAGCGCATGGGAAGAGGATTATGATCTTAAGGGGGAATATTTTGCCATGGAGACCTAGTGGGTTCATGTGGTGGATCCTCCCAGTCAATACTTTACTCTTGATATTGCTGCCAAGGTTGGGTATAGCTCTCTGTCCTATTCAAAGGTGCAAGTTAGGGAAAATGTTGACTTTACAGGAGGGAAGCTCTTTAGCCTGCACATCCTGGTGTATCTCACCAAACCTCTAGTCAGTTTTTGTGCCGCTCGATCTTGCGGATGATGATGTCTCGTTGGCCAGTGTGAAGTACGAACATCACCCCCAGTTATGTTTTGTGTGTGGCATAATTAGGCAACGTTTTAGATAATGTTTGCAGTCCCATGCAGACTCAAATCCACGGAACCTTTCCTACAACACCTGGATAAGTGGCATTAATAGTCTTCGTAGCTCCACTGTGGTCAGCCACTCAGACCCCTCCAAGCTTTTTATTTCTGGGCCGAACATAGGAATCCACTTAGTGCACCACTCCGCGTAGGATTCTTATAATGATGATAGGATGTTTGTCATCGATACTTAATCACTTGCCCCTTGATGACCATCCTGATGCCTGTCCCAGTGCCTCCTTTGCTKAATGCTTTTAGTCTTCCTCTTTAGGCACAGTTGTCTCCAACCCTAAGAAACCATGTGGCTGTTGTAGTAGAGCTCTCAGTTCCTCTCATGAACTCTCATACTGTCTCTATGCAGGTCGATGCAGCTAATCGTTTCCTTACCAAACAAGTCAGTGAGGATAACCCTAGCCTTATTGAGTTTCAACACTTCAAGAAGAAGAACTATTTTGTTGTTCATCTTGTTCACCGTGCCAAAACATCTCGTTGTATAGCTGCTATTCCTACTAGGGTGGACAAGTTCAACAACTTTGCCTTCTAAGGTTTCAAAATGTAAGAAAGAGGTGGAGGTTGACTCTCCGATATGGCCAGCAACAAAGTGATGTTGTCCGAATACTTCCTTAATGGTGAAGGCTATTAAATAGCCCCAGTCCCCCTAAACTCCATGAATGTGCTATGCTAGAACTGTCAGGGCTTGGGAAGCCCTCGTGCAATTTAGGTCTTAAGTGGTCTTGTTTAGGCTACTTAACTTCTCATTCTTTTCTTGTACAAAACATTATTGACTTCACAATCTATGAATAAGGTTGTGCATGAAAATAGGTTTCAAGCATGGTTTTTATGTAGATTGGCATTGCCACAGTGACGGTCTTGCTCTTCCATAGGCTAAAGAGGTTACTTAACTATACTCACTTACTTTTCTATGTGGATAGGCATTGTCACATTGTCTCCAAGTTTAAGAAGTCTATTAATGGACTAAAGTAAGCATTAAGAGCATGAAAAAAATGTTTTGATGAGTCTATAAAGTCTTACGAATTTGTTCAAAACATAGATGAATCATGCTTGTATAAATGGACGGATGGTGAAAAGTGTCCTTCTTGGTGCTATATGTTGATGACATTCTACTCATTGGAAATGATGTACGATAACTGTCATCAATTAAAGTTTGGCTGTCATTTCAATTTAGCATGAAAGATATAGGAAAAGCTACGTTCTTGGTTTAAAACTTCTTACAGATAGGAAGCAAAGAATGTTAAGCTTATCTCAATCGACTTATATTGACAAGATATTAGTTTAGCATGGACCAGTGTAAAGGGAAACTTATTCACTTTAAACATGGTCTAACCTTATCTTCCAAGGAGTGTCCCATGACCAAGGAAGAAAAGGAAACAATGAGTAGGATTCCCAACGTTTCGGCTGGGGAAAGTCTCCTGTATGCCATGCTATGTACCAGGCTAGATATTTGCTTTGTCATAGGCACGAGAAGCATATTTCATTCAAACCCAGGGGAATAACATCGGCGAGCTGTAAAGATGAAGCACATCGAAAGGAAGTACCATCTTCAGAAATTCAACTAGAAGAACGAGATAGCAGTGGATCAGATTTCTTTACTAAACAATAGGGCTGATCCCTTCACCAAGCCCTCAGTAGAGAAGGTCATTAGTAGACATCTAGGTGCCATAGGGGTAGGCACCTATGGACTTTCGTGGTCTTTGAGTGCAAGTGGGAGATTGTTAAAATAGTACGCCTAAAGATAGTGAATTTCTGTAAGTTGTAATAAAATAGTAATTTTATCTATTCTATTTTGATACATCCATTAAATTACATATTTCATTGGAATGGGTCCAAAYAATTAAGTAAATGGTTTATGTGATTGGTCATTCTTCACAAATAGGATGGGAACTTAATTAGCAAGACAATAGACTTTTGGCCTTTTGATAGAACTAGGAATTCCATTATGATAAAATCATTTTGCAACGGATTCTAATAGTGAATGACTTGCCTTAGTCAGTGGCCAGTCCATTCACTCCAATTACACAAGCGTATTTGATATGCATAGAGTAAGACCCATGATATTAGTTTCTCTTAAAGTACTATCCCTATAGAAACTAAAATATCACTGCTACAGCATGAATGAATATCCTAGTACTTGAGTGCTAGTTGGTGGTCTAGTGAACCTAGAACTGTGTTCTTTGATATACTATAGGTGAGATCTTTTCGTAGAACAATAACCTTGCATGTTGGGAATATAGTATCTAATTAATTAAGATAGACGGGTACAAAATAGTTTCTATGCTTCATTTTGTGAAGAATGAATCACCCCCTTGTGATTGTCCAAAGGATAGCCAGATGATTTAAGGCCCTGGGAACATAACTTTAGAATGTTTACTTCTGGGTATCTGCCAGTGATGAGTGAGAACACTCGAGGTTGTCATGGATTATCGGACTAGAAATCTAAGGGTGGTAGATATCATTGAGAAGTTGTTAGTACGTTATTTCGCTTTCTCTAATGGGTGTTATACAACAAGATATACTCATTATTTCACTTGTASGTCAAACATTATGCTCATGCAATTTTGTTCATGGGGTCACTTTATTCATATGGTGATAAATGAAACACTTAAAATGACAAAATAAAACTACTAGGTGGTAAGGGTATTTTTATCATTTCAGTAACCATGAATAATTTGTTTTTTGATTCCCTAGGTAGCTCAATTTTACCAGAGTACTTAATTATACAAATAGGCTTCAATGATGAATTGAGTTAATGAGATATATTATTTTATTCAATTTAGTCCATATTTATTGGGCTAAATAAATATGTCTTTTCAATATTTAATTAATTACTTAGGTTGATACATGAAAAGAATTAATTAAAGAATATGCTTAGGGCTTAAATTAGAGATTAAGAAAGGACCACACCCGGCCCAGAAAAGATCAGCAATGTTGGCCTTACAAGGGGAAGCCCTAGGGTGGCCAAAATTCTCTTGGTCCTAGAGGGATTTTGTCCACCTTATGGAGTTCCACTCCTTGGCCAAAAATCCTAAAGCTTTGGGGATTAAAAGAATCGGTTAGTTTAGGGTTTTGATTTTAACCTTAAGATATATAACATCTTTTTGAAGAATCCTACCCCTTGTTCATTCTAGGCTCTCACTAAACCTTGTCCAGATAGGTAGAGTAGTACCCCGAAAGATCGAAAGAGGGTTATGCTTGCTGTTTTATGTGCATAAGTGAAAGGCTTGCTAAGAAGAAACACCATCAGAAAGTTAGGGAATTGGGGTAGCCTTCAGAGCCTGTGTAGCCACTAACTTTGCTCAAATAGGAGAATTGAGTCAAAGAAATTCGGCTCCTCCAGCTAGAAACCTATCAAATCTTTTATTCCAAGAAGAATAAAAATAAGTAAGTTGCTCCTAAACTCACTTGAGAAGATTAAAGATTTAATCTTTAGCTTTTGCTGTATTTTTCCTTCTCTAGCAAGATACTTCAGTCTCCACCTATGTAATTACTCCTYGAGGGGAGAAATAAGTATGCATTGTATGCGGATGCATCAAATGAAGGACTTGGAGCTATTCTTATRCAGGAAGAATGGGTGGTGGCTTATGCCTCATGTAAACTCAAACCACATGACATAAACTACCCCACTTATGACTTGGAATTGGCGGTAAGCAGAATCAGAGAACACCTTAATGTCTTTGTGCCTTCTGAACTAGTTGCTAGTTGGAATTTTATGTAAGAGGTATAGTTGGATAGCTATGAATCTAAGGATCAGTTGGGATTGGATTTTTTTAATTTGAACAACYAGAATAAGAGATATGACCAGAACTTACCCTATCAGATTTGATGTCCCCTATTTCACTCTTCTATTTGGATAAGTTCCGRGAGTTAAGTTACATATTGATAGGTTACAATTTTTCCTRCATATGGTCATAGGAATAAAACGRGAMTTGTTTCRTTCAATTCTCCTTAGTACAATTCCAGTTATTGATAAAACATCAAAACTAGACAGTTTAGTCTGTAACGAACTGAACACTATTTTTGCAACCAAACTATGATCTATCCATTGCTCAGAATTAAGTGAAACTAGTTCATATAATTAGCTTGCTATCTTAGGTTCATTTCAATATAATATTGGTAAGAGAACTAGAACCAAGACTCAAGTTATGATTTATTTACCAAACACTACCCGTGCTGGCCAAATAACTTAGTATACGACCTTATGTGTGATATTTTGGTGAGATAGCTTCTCCTAAATATAAGTTAGTTAATTGATACTTTTTCCTATTTTAGGACATTTTAATGCAAGATTTAGCTGTTTAATTCATGAGTTCAGGTGAGTCTCTCTATCTTTTGAACTTCTCAAGGAGGATATTTTATTTAAAGCATATTCTAGATATGTTTTTATTGACTTCTTATACACTTGAATATGAATCTCTCAGCTCTATTTGAAACCTCGGAATGCATGAATTTTGTTACTCAAATGAAATGTTTTAGCAGAGCTGAACGAAACAAGTCCCATTCTATTCCTATGAGCATATCCAAAAAATATCAAAACATATCAATGTGTACTTATGTAACACCCCCAGATTAGGAACCTTATCCTAACCCGGGAATGTTACGTTATTCCATTCGCAAATAATCAACTACATTTAATACTCAACATTCATTCAAAAATAAAGGCAACGAAAGTCTCAAACAATTTTAAACCATCAAAAATAAAGACAGCGGAAGCTTCAAGAATTTAAACTATTCAAAAATAATATATATTATTACATAAATCGACTCGAAAATCAGTTCCCGGGTATCATAACTCGCCCACAAGCGACCTCCTTTCCCCATCTGGTTACATATCATCTGCAATGAAATATGAGGGAAAGGAATGAGCTAAAAAGCTCAGTAAGTAACCTCATGCATGAATGCATGAACATGCCCTACATATCATGAAATTTTAAGGTTTCGCCTTTTTAAATGAAAAACTTTCCGAAACATTCTCTTTTCAAAATTCCTTTACAACTTTCCTTCAAAATTCACTTACTGTAAAAACTTTCCATTTCCTTTCAATCGCAAGCTCACTAGAGTGTAACGCCTAGCCATTAGGCTACAGTGGGCCATCTGTTCTTTAGAACCCGATTACACTCTCTTCCTTTACTTTTCCTTTTTCTCTTCACCTCCCAGAGGGTCGGTTCGGGTGCTCCAGTCCCCCACGCCCCATTTCCCACTCCCATCCTTCATGGCTAGTATTACACTCCTTTCTTAAAACTTAATATTTCCAAAACTTTAATCTTTTCCTTCAAAATTTCATTTTCTAACCGTTCAATTCCTAAATGCGTGAACGGCTCATGCCAAATGTGATGTAAACTTCTAACTACATGCTCATGACATAAAACGCATTCAATATAATATAATATAACGTTCAATAAATAATACATGATATGAAAACACAACAACATTCTTCAACATAAAGTACTACTAAATATGAACAATTCAACTTTCATCACAATTCCACACATCAACATAAAAGTTCATACAACACATATTCCAACAATTAAAAGCGTTCAAATTTGTTTATTTATAATGATATGAATGAGAGGATTACTTACATAAATCTCAAATTAAATAATAATCACACATATACGTTAATGAGATGAGAGGATTACTTACATAAATCTCAGATTAAATAACAATCACACACATACATTAATGAGATGAGAGGAATACTTACCCGAAGTCCTGTACGTAAACTATTTCTTACTCAAGTTGGAAATAGACTTCTCCAATCGATCTCAACGTAAGCCCTCGAAATAATCTAGTTGATTACAGAAGAGGGTCTACTTAGTTTCGATCGTTTCAACTTAAATATTATGCGGTTAATCCAACAATGTCCTTTATAAGTTTATAAATTAGTTCTCATAATATTGCATATTAAGTTTTTAAGGGTACAATTCGACTCCTTAGCTTGGGTATAAATCTACCTACTACATTCCCCAATGAATTCACGGTCAAGGTATATTTTATTACAAGTCATACAATTTCAATATTAAATGTTAGCGTTTCACCTTAAATTCATTATATTCGGATGTTGCGGGAGCCGGCAAATGGATTCCCGAAACGTGTTGTTTCAAGAGACGTGCACAATGGCCCTGGGCGTCTGGGCATCGGTGCACCTGAGCGTCGGGAGCCTGGACGTCGGGCGCTGGGCCGCCTATGCTTGCTGGGACACTGGGCGCCGTGGGCACACCGTGCTGCTGCAGGCACCAGGTTTGGATCTGGCACTGCTGAGTTGCACCAGGAGCAGATCCTTGGCGCACAAATAGAGTATGGCATTGAGCACTTCTGGGCCCTGCTCCGATGCTGTCCTGGCAAAGAAACTAGGTTTCTGCTCAAGCTCTCTTCGGCGTTCTGGTTGACGGTGTTGAGGACAACCGGCCAAAGCGAGCAGCAAGGAAATGGGCAGAGCGACGATCAACAACAAGAGATCAGGCTTCTGTGAAAGAGAAAAAAGTTAAGCAGAGGGAGGAAAAACCATAGCGGCGGCAGACCTGGCAACGGCGTCGCGCAGATCGGGTTGCGCCGAACAGTAGACGGTAACGATGTCAGGTCCGGTGATGGTGTCGCATGGATCTGGTCGTTCCCACAGAGAAGACGACAGCGATGACAGATCTGGCGATAATCGCACAGATGCCGGAGAGAAGAAAATCGGAGAAGAGACTCGAGAAGAGCAGGCGATCTCCGTGTGCGCCTGGCGGTGGCGTTCGAGCAGCGACGCGCTGCGATGACCGATCGCAAACTGTGGCACAGTGGCCACTTCAAGCGCCGGCCGTGGAGGAAAGGAAAGAGAAAGAGAAGCTGCGAAAACCACGACGAGCAGCGTCGGGTCTGGCAGARAGAGAATGGCGGTGGTGGCARCGGCAGCAGCGGCAGGAAGGAAAAGATAGTTTTCTAGGGTTTTTCCTTTTCTTTTCTTCTCTTTTTCTTTCTTTTTATTTTCTTATATATTTTATTTTCTTTTCTTTTCTTTCTTTTTTTTTGAATTTATATTTTGGGCCATAATCTAAACCCATCGAGCCTTCCCATCCAAATCTAACCTGAAATTCATAAATTTAATATAACGGGCTCCCTTTCGATGAAAAATCAACTTCCAACTAACAAACAAATAGGCTCACGAGTCGAGCCTTTAACCAAATGCTAGCTCTTATTTGACATGGAAATATTTTCACCTATTAAACGCGCAATTTAAAAGAAATATTAATTATGTAAAATGTCCTACCCTAGTTGGCACCCAAATTTCACGTAAAGTTAAACAAATTTAATAAAGAAAAAATTCGAGGTGTTACAACTTAACTCCCACAACTTATCCAAACAAAAGAGCGAAATCGAGGACTTTTAATCTGACAGGGTAAGGTTTTTCTAGTCATATTTCTGGTTCGAGTTGTTCAAGTTAAACAAATCCAATCCAAAACTAATCCGTAGTTGATAGCTCTCTATTGGTACCTCTTACGTATAATTCCAATCATTAACCAATTTAGGCGTCACAAAGACATTCAGGTGTTCTACCAGCTAGCCATATTGATAGTAGCTAATAAGAGGGTCTCAATGTTTTTATCATACCTCGGTTTGTAGTAACTCAAATTAGGAAATATTGGTAAAAATACTCCTTAGACAGTAGGCTATCCATCCAACCGCATAACATATGCCAAAATCCAACACACGGCCAAATCAGAATCATCCTAATACAGTCAGCAAAAGATCAGTTCCTGGATTRTGTCCAGCAATTTTTGTAAAGTCCATTACTCATGATCTACCAAGGCTTTAGCCATGATTTTTGGCTTGTTTTAAACTATGACATGGTACTATAACATAGCATGCTCAAACCCAATTTTCACACGTCATTCTAAGCAAAAATAGAACCAGAACARATCATACCAAAAACTATTTCCATCATTTTCCAGCAATAAAGCATATATCAAGTTCTTCTCATCCTATGCCAATCAGCATTTTCACCTTCAAGTTCCGTATTCCTTCATCATGCTCTTGTATTTCTTTAATCTTTAGTTTCAAATTGGAGGTTAGGCTAATATTGGCCAAAAGAATTGCTTTATTCTTTACTTCAATCTCAACCATTACCRTAGGTTCCAACTCTATCACCTCTTGAATTCGTATCACCAATAGCTTGGCTTTCCTACTCAAGGCATGCACGACCACGTCAGCTTTTTTGGGTGATAGTTGACAAGCGGTGTTTTTCTAGAAATTCTATCCACCTCATTTACCTCATGTTTTAATCTTTCTATGAGAACAGGTACTTGAGGCTCTTATAATCCGTGAATATTTCGTACATTCCTCCATACAGATGATGCCTCAACTTTTTTAGAGCAATATGATATCCGCCAATTTGAAATCATGAGTGGGGTAGTTTACTTCATCTCGTTTAAGTTGAAGTGAGGTATAAGCCACCTCTGATGCTTCTTGCATAAGAACGACTCCAAGGCCTACACCCCATGTCTCCATATACAACGGATACTTCTTTGACTACTCTACAAGTACTAAAATAGGTAGAGACTGAAGGATCTTGTGAGAGAGGGAAAAATACAATAGAAGTTAAAGATTAAAACTTTTACCTTCTCAAGGTGAAATTAGGAGCAACATATTTGTTTTTATTCTTCTTGGAATAAAAGAGGCACTAGGGTTTCTAGTTGGAGGCGCCAAATTCCCTTTGCTCAATTCTTCGGCTTGAGCTAAAGTAGGTGGCTTCAATAAAGGCTCTGGAGGCTACCCAAAGTCCCTAACTTCCTGAGGGTGTTTCTTCCTAGTAACCTTTTCACTTCTGCACATGAAAATAGCAAGCAGAACCTTGTTTCTATCTTTCGGGGTATTACTTTACCTATCTGGACTAGGTTTAGTGAGAGCTTAGGATGAACAAGGAGAGATAGAGAGAGGCGMGSCCAGGGAGAGATCAAAAATTAGGGTTTAGGATACTTCAAGAGATGTTATATATCTTAGTGTTAAAATTGAAGCCCTAAAATAACCAAGTCTTTGAATCCCGAAAGTCCTAGGATTTTCGGCCAAGGAGTAAACCTTCCCAAGGTGGCCGAAATCCTACCAAGACTAAGGAAATTTTGAACACCATAGGGCTTTTCCTTCTGAGGCCGAAATTCTTAGTCTTTTCTGGGCCAGGTCTGATCCTTTTTCAATCTCTAATTTAAGCCTTAAGCCCATTTTTTAATTAATTCTTTTTTGGGACCAGCCCAAGTAACTAGTTAAATATCCAATGGCCTTATTTATAGTAGTCCATCGCAAGACACCACTTGTCTACGTTAACAACAAGAATTGCCTCCTTATATCTAGTGGGATCTTGTTCCATGAAAAGTTTTACACAAGATGCCAAGGTGCTATAAAAGAGAAGCTAAGCCTGAGAGGGAGGGGATGATCTAAAATTTGGGAGACGACACAGAGTAGCAAAGTGAGGAACTTGGAAGAGGAGAAGAAAGGCCACTAGAGTACAAGAAAACAAGAAGACCTCGTGGATATTCATTAAAGGGCAAAGTTTATTCATCTTTGAGCTTTCTTTCTTTGAATATTTATTTTAATCTCTTCATTCATTAAAAAACCTATAGGGATATAGGTTTGGYTCATAAAACYTTTAYGACTTAAWCTTTATTGTGTTCCTAAGTTAGGTTGTTAGCCCGGGAGAGTAATGTCCTGACTAATAAGCTAGGTTGTTAGCCCGGGAGAGTAATGTCCTGACTAACATGGACCAACAACTAACAACCGAGAGGTTACAGTTGCATTATGTCTTGGATTACATGTTGAACAGTGCACTCTACCATTACTATGATACTGTAGTCAGAATGCTTTAGCATTGTTGTCCTGTGTTCTTAAGTTAGATAGTTAGCTTGGAGGGTAATGCTCCTAGCAATACCAAAACAACAACCAATATACGGAAGGTTGACGTTACCTAAATGCTATAAAGGAACACTGCGGCAATATTGCCTCTTTCCTTAATCATTGATACTTAGGGAATTCTTTAGCCTTAACTTACCTTTAACCTCTAATCATTATTTATGTATGTTGTTGCTGCCTTGACCAATAGCTTGAACCATTAGAGTACTTTAGTTTGATTAGGTTAGTTTAGTGACAAAATAACTAACATTGTTTGAATTTTATTAAAAGTTTTGCAATACTATTCTTAGACATCCAATCCTCATTGGAATGATATCTTATTCACTCTTTATTACTTGTGGACCGTGTATGCTTGCACGATGTAGTCAATTGCTTATTGCGATTCCATCTATCATGAAGCAAGTAAAGAAGAACAAGAGACCTCAACTGAAGAGGAAATGGATGATGATTAGCTTGGAATGTGGGTAAGAAGATTCAAGAAAGTCTTTCAAAGAGGAAATTACAAGAAATTATTCAAGAAGACTTTTCATCTCAACAACATCACTAGAAGGTACTACAAATGCAAGAACATAGATCATCTAGCTGCCAATTGCCTAATCCAAAGAATCACAAAAAGATGGAATAAAAAACCTTCAAGAAAAAGAGCTTTGCAACTTGGGATAATGATGAAAAAGAGCTAATGTATTTTTATGGCTATTGAGCATAAAGTAACCACTTCTATCCTTTGTCCCATCGATGATGTTTGATGAATGTAATGTGGGATCCTTGCTTATTAACATGTATGATGAAATGAGGAAAATGAGCGAAAGAAACAAATAAAACGCTAAAAATTGAGAACTTTTTAAATGAAAATACTAAATTTATCGTTGATACAAATTCTATTGTTGAATCCCAGAAATATCTTGAATGTGATAAATTTAGCTTATCTATGTCCATTGATATGATAACTACAAAAATGAATGGACTAGAACAAGGCATCCGTACATAATGTTATAATGCTTCAATGACATTCCTTGAAAAGGAAAGTTAATTATTTGAATGCTAGTTCGATTGAGTTCACCAAAGCAAATGATAATCTTGATAAATTACTTGGTGTGCATCGATATCCTTATGACAAGAATGGCCTGGTTATGAACACTCTCACATGCATACACATAATGCTAAACCTCTTATCAAGAGAGTATTTGATTCTAGATCCTCTTATGCTCCATCCTTTACTTGTTCATCTTGTGAAATAAAAGAACATAATACCATTGGATGCTTTTACAARAAGAAATTGAAAGTGGCACTAAATTCATTTGTGTAGTTAAATCTACCATGTTACATGGAAGATTAGGACATGTTAAATTTGATGATTCTTATTTGTGGCAGAGAAGATTAGGACATGTTACATGGACTTGTTAAATGATTTTTCAAATCATGATCATGTTAGGGGACTTCCCACGATACATTTTCAAAAGGTTAAAGTTTCTGATGCTTGCTAATATGGAAAATGAATTAAAACCTCTTCAAAACCCAAAAGTATGATTTTTAACTCCAAAACATCTTGAGCTTATTCATATGGACTTATTTGGYCCCATGAGGTGGTAAGAAATATGCTTATGTGATAGTTAACGATTACTCTAGATTTAATTGAATATTTTTTTTTGCTAGAAAAGATGATTAATTTTGCGAGTGAAAATGGTAGAGATTTTACAAAAATGATTTTACTTCCTCATGTAAAGAACTTGGTATTTTTCAAAAAATTTCAGTGACGAGAACCCACAACAAAATTGTGTTGCTCAGAGAAAAATATATCAAACTAATTTTCAAGAAATGATTCGTTCTATATTATGTAAAATACTTTACAAAACTACTTTTAGGCAGAAACTATCAACATCGCTTGTGTAACAACCCAAATTTTTCGTCAAGTGATAAGCGTTATAGAAACACATCTTCTCAATAATTTTGAAATTAGTAAATAAATTTAGAGATTAAGAGTGCTCGAAAATTAGTGAGTTTCGAAAATAGGATATTACATTTTGAGAATTAGTTATGATCAGTTCGAATAGAGAATGATATTAGATAAAAATTAGATGACAATGAATACCCGCATTTTCTTAGTTGAACTAAAAATCCTATTTTAAACATTGCCCAATTTTTGATAAAATTTCATTCTTTAACTCTAGCTTGCTCGAAATTATTTTGTTTTCTTGTTTTCGCTATAGTCCGAATCTACATGGGTTTTAGTTGGTTCCTAATGTTTTATTCAAAAATTCCTTTAACGTTCCTATTTCCCTCTACCCCATTTCTCTCATTTCTTTTCTTAGGTTCATCCGCCAAAAAAGGAGGCTTCTTAGAGAAGCTTTGGCTAATTTTATAACCTAAGAATTAAACTCATTTTTCTTGAAGACTCTATCAAGCTTTTTATAGAAGTCTTCAACCATTCTTAGTCTCCAAGTTAAAGACTCTCTTATACTTGAAGCCTTYTAACTCTTACATAGCAAGACTCCTAACCTATAAGAACCCTCACCTAAACCGGCTAACCTATTTCATCTTTCCATAAGAAACTTGTAATACCCGAAATTTTTCTTTTATTAATTTTGTTTGATTTTGCGTGAAATTGTGTGCCAAGTAGGGTTGGAAATTTTATATGTGATTAATATTTTGAAATCACACGTTTAATAAGTACGAAAATATTATTTGTGTCGGATAAGAGTTATTGGTTAGTTAAAGGCTCAACTCGTGGGCCTATTTATATCTTAGTCGGAAGTTGGGCCTTTTTTTTTAATTGAAAGGAAGCCATTAATTTAAGGATTTTGGGTTAGATTTGGATGGGCTCGATCTGTGTTGAGCCTTTAACCAACCAGTGCCAGTGCCAGGGGCCCAATGCCCGGTGCCTCAGTGCCTGATGCCCAGGCACACTGACGCCTAGACGCCCAAGGCTGTTGTGTGTGCCGCTTGAGCGCACGCCCAGGAATCCAATATCGCTCCCACAACATTTGGATATCATGAACTTAAAGGTGAAAACGTTAACACTTGATATTGAAATTTATGACTTGTACATAATTATGCCCTGAATTGAATTGGTGGGAGAACATAGATTAGGTTTATACCCAAGGTAAGGAGTTGAATTGTAACCTTAAAAATGTGATACTTGATAATATGAGAACTGAATATTGATTTATAATTGATAAGGAGGTTCTTGGATTAAACACATAATACGATGGAACTAAGTAGACTTCCTTTTTGTAATCACAACTAGGTCATTTCAAGCCCTTACATTGAGAACGGTTGAAGGAGTTCACTTCACAATTTAAGTAAGAACCTATTAACGTAAGGGACTCCAAGTAAGTAAATCCTCACATCTCATTAATGTTATGAATAAATGTAATTGAACTCTTTTAGTTGGTCTAATATGTTGTGTATAGGATTGTATGTTGAGTTGTGTAAATTATGTGGAATATTACATGTGTTCCTATCCTGTATTACTTTTATATCAAATGATATGTTATATACTGTTTCATATCTTGTACTGCTGTCGAATGATATGTTATATACGATTGTATGCATTTCATGTCATGTGGCATGCAGTTAAGGATTCTACATCACCTTTGACATGAGCCATTCACACATTTAGAAAGTGAATGGTTTAGGAAATGGAATTTTAAAGGAAAATGTTAAAGTTTTGAAAATGTTAAAGTTTTTGAAAAGGAGTGTAAACCTAGCCACGAAAGATGTGAGTGGGAAATGGGGCATGGGGGACCGGCTCACCCGACCTACCCTCTTGGAGGGTAGCGAAGAATGTAATGTTCACCTCCTTGGAGGTGAAAGTATGGAAGGAAAAGAAATGTAATTTTAACCGCATTGCAGTTCTACCGGTAGGAATGGAATCAGGTTCCAAATAAGATGGCCCATTGCAGAGCTTAATGGCTAGGCGTTACACTCTAGTGAGCTCATGAATGAAAGGAAATGGAATGTTTTACTGTAAGTAAATTTTGAAGAAAAGGTTTTGTAAAGAGTTTTCGAAAAAGGAATATTTAGAAAGTTTTTTTATCTTAAAGGCAAAATTTTATAATTTCATGACATGTAGGACATGTTTATGCATTCATGCATGAGGTTTACTTAGTAGGCTTTTTAGCTCATTCCTTTTCTTTTGTTTTGTATTTCAGATGATGTGTAACTAGATGGGGCGAGGAGGTCGCTTGTGGGCGAGCTATGATACTCGAGAACATGTTTCAAATCAATTTTATGTAATAAGATAATTATTTTTTTGAATGGTTTAAATTCTTGCGGTTTCAAATGTTGGGATAGTGAAGATTTGTTAAAACACATTTTTTACACTCTTTTGGGTATTGTTGAGTTTTAAATGGATAGTTTGATTATTTGCGAGTGGAATGATGTAATATTCTCAACTTAGGACAATTCCTAATCTGGAGGTGTTACAGTTTTGGTATCAGAGCTTTGGATTTTATTAAAAAAAAGATTCTGTAGACATTATAAGAAAACGATTTATGAATATTTGGAAAGTATATGGGTATCGAGCCATGCCACAAGCTTCCTTTCCTGGACCATCTAGTAAGTTTGTATTTTGATTTAAATTCTCGAATGAGTTGAATGTTAAGTGTTGAGTTTCTATTTTGATTTAAATTCTTGAATGAGTTGAATGTTAAGTGTTGTGGTATGTCTTGATTTTGCTTTGAATTTGGGGTAAAGTATAATGTTCGATTTTATAATCATGCGCTACGTTTGTGTATAAATTCTTACATGATAAATTTTTTCAATTTAGTAATGGTTCGTACTACGCGTTCTCAAGCCTAAGACGGGGCAGTTCAACCCCACAACGATGGGGCAGGTTGTACCTATGTAGCACAAGGAACTCCAGTGACCATGGAGGCCTTTATGCAGATAATGACTGCCTTCGAATAGCTAGCCAGTCGAGGAGGAGCGAAACACGGGAATACTGAAAGATCTCGGAGTTTAAGAGGCTCGCCCCACCACCATTCTCAAGTACCCTTGACTCTATCGAAGCCGAGAATTGGCTGATAGAGATACAGAAAACCTTCTCTATCATGCGATGCTTAGGGCAAGAGAAGGTTGACCTTACTGCGTACATGCTCCAAAGGGAGGTGTATGAYTGGTGGTTGATGGTTCAATGCCAACATGAGGGAGATACTAGTCTCTTCACTTGGGAGATGTTTATCAAGGCCTTTAACGATAAATATTTTCCCAAGAGCGTGCAGCAGCAGAAGGAACGTGACTTTATGAGTCTGGAGCAGGGAAGCCGATCTGTTAGTGAGTATGAAGCTGAGTTCACTCGATTAGCTAAGTTTGCTCCCGATTTGGTTGATACGGAGGAAAGGAGAGCAAGACGTTATGAGGGGGGACTCAGGCCTCGGATTAAACTGGCAGTGATCCCTTTTGAGCTTTCTACGTACCGAGAGATTGTCAATAAATCTCTCTTAGTAGAGAGGGGTCAAACGTTGAGTAAGGAGGATCTCAAGAGTCAACCCAATGGTCAGGGATTTAGGGATAGTTGTTCCAGAGGTGGGGATAAGGGTGACCAAAAGAGGAGATATGATCAAGAAGGTGGACGGAGTAGCCAACTGAACAAACAACAGAGGAAAGCTTGCTCCAAATGTGGCAAGGAACACCTAGGTGAGTGCCTCCTTGGCAAGGAGGTGTGCTTAGAGTGTGGAAAGTAAGGACATTTTACTAGGGAATGTCCTAGTAAAGTGTGTTTCAACAGTGGCAAACCGGGACATTTGGCTAAGGACTGTAAGGAGAAAGGGAAGGATACACAAGCACTTATCTTCATGATGACTAAGGAAGTTGAGGAAAAAGACGATAGCATTAATCAAGGTTCCCTATAGGAACCATGCCTTCAAGAGGTAACTTAGGATCAAGGGGGATAGGATGCTTACTAAGTAGCCACGATATTGTTTTCTAGTAAACTCTAAATTTCGAGAACGAAATTTGTTTTATGGGGTGGGGTATTGTAATACCCKAAATTTTTCTTTTATTAATTTTGTTTGATTTTGCGTAAAATTGCATGCCAACTAGGGTTGAAAATTTTATATGTGATTAACATTTTGAAGTCACACATTTAATAAGTACAGAAATATTGTCTACATCGAATAAGAGTTATTGGTTGCTTAAAGGCTCGATTCGTAGGCTTATTTATTTCTTAGTCGGAAGTTGGGTTTTTTTAATCAAAAGGAAGCTCGTTATATTTAATTTAAGGATTTTGGGCTAGATTTGGATGGGAAGGCCCTAAGGGTTTGGGTTACGGCCCAAAATATAAAATTAAAAAAAAGATAAAATATATATTTGACAATAAAAAGACAGAAAAAAGAAAAGAAAAAGGAAAAACCCATTTTCTTTCTTGGTTAACCCTAAGCCGTTGTCGTGGCTTTTCCTTGCTCCTTCTTCTCTCTTCTTTTCTTTCACTGCCGACGCTTGAAGTGGCCGCTGCTTGTCACGATTTGTGATCGGCAGGCCGCTCGTCGCACCAGACCATGCCGTTGCTCGAAGGATGCCACTCACAGCGTGCGTCGCCGAGGCTGATCACTTACTCGAGTTGCTATGAGGCGCACGCTAGGAGACCATCCGGTCTTGTTGAGCTAAGCAGACCACTCCAGGTCTCTTCTCCAGCTTCTCTCTCTCGCTCTTGGGCTCGGATCAACAATCTGTGGTCTGCGCCATTGCCGACCAAAACGTTCCCAGAGGCGCGCAATCCGTGCCTCTAGATCTAGTAAGCCATCTTCTTCTTCTTCTTCTCTATGAGACCTAATCTGCGCGACTCGGACACTCGCCATATCTGTCGTCGTCATCTTCTTCTACTCCTCTATGTAACAATTTTTCCTCTTCGATTGAAGCTAGAATCTCTTACCGCTGACCGTCACTTTGCTCTCTTCCTTGCTGCTAGCGTCGCCGGAGGAATTTCACCGTTTGCAACTGAAATCATGACTCGCTGATTGCGGCRTGGTCGTTCAACARGTGYAGCACCAGTAAGTGCTCTGGTCGTGCRACAAGGAGCATTAGCCAGATCTACTCYACTAGCTGTTGCTGCACACARTCATGTTGCTCAAACCATTGACCAAATTAGTTGCACATCCTCCTCAACTCGCCTTGCAATCCCTTACTGTCAACCAGTCACCCGAAGTTTGATCAGAAATAGATTGCCGGTCAGTTGAGTTTTTGGCCAAGAACAAGGGATAGCAACAGGGCTCGACACTCAGTGCCTAGGCGCACTGACGCCCAGACGCCCGGGCTGTTGTGCATGCCGCTTGAGCGCAATCGTGAACTTAAAGGTGAAAACGTTAACACTTGATATTGAAATTTATGACTAGTACATAATTATGCCCTGAAGTGAATTGGTGATAGAATATAGATTAGGTTTATACCCGACCTAAGGAGTTGAATTGTAACCTTAAAATCGTGATACTTGATAATATTAGAACTGAATATGGATTTATAATTGATAAGGACATTCTTCGATTAAATACATAATATCTAAGTTGGGACGATCGAACTAAGTAGACATCATTTTTGTAATCACAACTAGGTCATTTCGAGGCCTTACGTTGATAACGGTTGAAGAAGTTCACTTCACAGTTTAAGTAAGAACCCATTAACGTAAAGGACTCCTGGTAAGTAGATCCTCACATCTCATTAATGTTATGAATAAATGTAATTGAACTCTTTTAGTTGGTCTAATATGTTGTGTATGAGATTGTATGTTGAGGTGTGTAAATTGTGTGGAATATTACATGTGTTCATATCCTGTATTATTTTTATATCGAATGATATGTTATATACTATTTCATATCTTGTACTATTGTCAAATATATGTTATATATGATTATATGCATTTCATTTTATGGGCATGTAGTTAGGGATTCTACATCACTTCTGACATGAGCTATTCACACATTTAGAAAGTGAATGGTATAGGAAATGAAATTTTAAAGGAAAATGTTAAAGTTTTGAAAATGTTAAGTTTTTGAAAAGGAGTGTAAACCTAGCCACGAAAGATGTGAGTGGGAAATGGGGCATGGGGGACCGGCGCACCCGACCCTACCTTCTTGGAGGCTAGGGAAGAATGTAATGTTCACCTCCTTGGAGGTGAAAGTATGGAAGGAAAAGAAATGTAATTTTAACCACATTACAATTCTATCGGTAGAAATTAAATCGGGTTCCAAATAAGATGGCCCACTACAGAGCTTAATGGCTAAGCRTTACACTCTAGTGAGCTCACGAATGAAAGAAAATGGAATGTTTTACTGTAAGTAAATTTTGAAGAAAAGGTTTTGTAAAGAGTTTTCGGAAAAAGGAAAGTTTGGAAAGTTTATTTCATCTTAAAGGCGAAATTTTATAATTTCATGACATGTAGGACTTTTTTTGAATGGTTTAAATTCTTAAGGTTTTTGCAATTTTTGTTTTGAATAAATGTTGGGATAGTGAGGTTTTGTTAAAACATAATTTTTACACTTTTTTGGGTATTGTTGAGTTTAATGGATAGTTTTATTATTTGCGAGTGGAGTGATGTAATATTCTCGGCTTAGGACAATTCATAATCTGGGGGTGTTACAAAACTCACAATAAAACAATCATTCCTCTCTTTCTTGGCTAAATGCTCTGCACTATACTTCATCTCTTCTTCTCTCATCTACCCAACACTGCCAAGAAGATTACCTTAGGCATCTTTTAGTTGCTGCCCAACTCCACCAACATTGCAGCATCTACTCTCTTAGAATTCTACTGGTTAAACAACATAGACCTACCTTTGTTGTCATTTCACAAATTTTGGGAAAGTGTACTTGATTTTCTATTGGTTAGAAGCATAATTCTTGTGTCAAAATTGGTAGATAAAGAATGGATAGAGTAAAGATTGAGATTCTAGTAATGGCATGATAGTAGTTGCTAAGAAAGAGTCCTTGTTTTTGGCATATTACATGACTATGGCTTTCTTTATTTTTTTTTTTTTTAAGTTTATGTTAAAAAATTCATGCAAATTTGGAATATGATATGCTATGTGTTGAGTTGGGATGATAGAAGATGCAGCAATATGTTCGATTGAAAAAAATAGGAAATTGTGAGCATGCATGATATTTATATACTGAAATTTTGAATGAATGTTATTGGTGAATGAATAATAAGGTTTACAACTCTGACTCAAGGATTTAAAAGGCTTATCAGAACATAAACATGTTGTGGATTAAATTTGAAATGAGTTGGTTGAAGATGGTGATTGTTCATGTTGTTTCGGCTGATTGATAGATTGAAGGCATTTATTAGGTTTAAGAAGGAATGTAGAACACCTATAAAGGTTTCCTAAAAACTAGAGATGGGATGATATTACTATAGGCCGTCTAATTTACCCGAACAAGAAAAATTTCCTTACTCTTTTGAGTATTATAACTCGGTCACTATGTGAAACCCTACCTAAGTTATTTGGTTTGAAGGCCGCGGACCTTAGTAGTATATAGAGACTGATTTCACTCAAATTGGAGTATTAGATKATCAGAATACTTAGACCACTATTAGGTTTTTCCCTGAGACAACAAGGATTATGACTATCTAAAGCCCAATGGATATATATGTGTGATTAGGTACTAGATTACAACACAATAATCAGGTTGAAGCAAGGGAATTTAGCTTGGCATGTGGGTAAGAAGATTCAAGAAAGTCTTTCAAAGAGGAAATTACAAGAAATCATTCAAGAAGACTTTTCATCTCAACAACATCACTAGAGTGTACTACGAATCCAAGAACATAGATTATCTAGCTGCCAATTGCCTAAATCCAAGGAATCCTATGGATTATCTAGCTGCCAATTGCCTAAATCCAAAGAATCCTATGGATTATCTAGCTGCCAATTGCCTAAATCCAAAGAATCCCAAAAAAGATGGAATAAAAAACCCTCAAGAAAAAGAGCTTTGCAACTTGGGATAATGATGAAAAAGAGCTAATATAAGTTTTATGGCTATTGAGGATAAGGTAACCACTTCTATCCCTTGTCCCATTGATGATGTTGATGAATGTAATGTGGGATCCTTGCTTATTAACATGTATGATGAAATGAGGAAAATGAGTGAAAGAAACAAACAGAACGAGCTGAAAATTGAGAATTTTTTAAATGAAAATATTAAATTGATCATTGATAAAAATTCTATTGTTGAATCCCAAAAATATCTTGAATGTAATAAATTTAGCTTATCTATGTCCATTGATATGATAACTACAAAAATGAATGAACTAGAACAAGACATCCGTACATAATGTTATAATGCTTCAACGACATTCCTTGAAAAGGAAAGTTAATTATTTGAATGCGAGTTCGATCAAGTTCACCAAAGCAAATGATAATCTTGATAAATTACTTGGTGTGCATCGATATCCTTATGACAAGAATGGCATTGGTTATGAACACTCTCACATGCATACACATAATGCTAAACCTCTTATCAAGAGAGTGTTTGATTCTAGATTCTCTTATGCTCCATCCTTTACCTGTTCATCTTTTGAAATAAAAGGACATAATATTATTGGATCTTTTACAGGAGGAAAAGATGATTACTCTAGATTTAATTGAATATTGTTTCTTGCTAGAAAAGATGATTAATTTTGTGAGTGAAAATAGTAGAGATTTTACAACAAGAGGGTTAGATAGGGAGTGCTAGTCCCCAACATCTCATTTCCCACTTCATTGTCTAGGTTTTACACCTATTTTCAAAATCCTTATCGTTTGGAAATCATTCATCATAAAAATAACATTTTTCCAAACCTCATTCCTTAAAACATTTTCCTTTCTAAATTTTCATTCTTTGAAACATTTCCTTTCTTGAATGTATAATCATRTCCATGCGAGAGAATGTGCAGCTATATGCTCATGATCATGGACCACGTGAACTCTTAAAATTTCTAACATGTCAATGAATAATAATTCACATACTGGAAAATAATAAGACAAATTCTGACACATAAGAGAAATTAAATCATATAATAACATAAATGCATCAAAACAAATGAAAATGAGGGAATTTACTTATTTGAAGTCTTTAACATTAGAATTCTATTTTAAATGCAAGGTGGAGACCCTTGGCTGCCAACAACGTTAATTGTGCCAAAAACATCCTAATTTATTACAAAAAGAATATTATTTAACATGACTGTTCAACTTTAAATCATTACACTCATCACACGAACATTACTCACCCACATTAACCCATACTTAATTTTTATTTTGAAATAATGACATTACCAAAAGTATAATAAATTCTGTGGCTCTCACCTTCCTTTAATTATTTAATCACAATACATTTCAAAAACATATTCTTCATACTAATTAAATTCCACCTTAAATCATGTATTAAACATAATCTATGTTTTCCAACAATTAACAATACATGACACAGTTATATAAATCCTTTGATTAATTAAACTGAAGAAACAATGATTTCATCAAAATCCGACAAATTGTAAGTGTAGCGTATAGAGCTACGTTGCGCCCTGGGCGTGCGAAACGATAGTCCTAGTAGCACACCGGGCCTGGTCGCATGGGCATCTGGCCACCTGGGTGCCTGAGCGCTTCCTTCTACAAGTGAATAGTACCCGAACAATATGCTATTCTTGGTTTCTAGCTCCTGGTCGAACTATTTTCAGATCAGCCAGGCAGATTTGCTTTCGGTGATTTGTTCTGGTCAGTACGGGCAGCTTCAGCCACACTCGCTTATGGAGAAGCCTGACTGAGTGATAGCGAACTGAACCGCTCAACAGCAACTTTGGTCCGAGCGTGGAACCAGCTACTGACAGTGTACTATTCTAGGTCTAGTCGCACCGATCTAAGCGAGGTGTAGCGACAACCGATGATAGGAAACGATGGCGCACATGAATCCGATGTAGGTGCAGGAATCCGAGCACCGGCATGAGCAGATGGCAGCAAACCAATGGCAAATCTGCAGGCATTGTCATGCAGGTCTAGACAAGCAAGGAGAGCTTAGATCTAAGTAGTTCTTCTTGCAGGTTGTCGATGACTAGCAGGCGATCCGAAGGAAAGCAGATCCAGTGCTGAGGACAAATCGACGATGGATATGAACTGGGCAGCAAATCTGGGAATTCATGGCTCCAGTCGCGATCTCTGGTCGCTGTAGAGCGTTTGGGGCAGATGGCAAACAAGCTGTATCGAATTAGAGGGGAGGCAGTGTTAGGCTAGATACAGGATTAGAGTTTCTTATTTTTATACATATTAGGCGCTGGCCCTAACCAAATATCTTTTGGACCTCCTCATCCCAGAACCAACCAAGCCCAATAAATTAAATTCCACAGGCTTTTTTTTGAGCCATAATTTAACATTAAATTAGCTTAGAATTTTGAATAAGGAAGAAATGGGCTCTAATGAGTCGATGCTAAAGTAACTAGCTAAAAACTCTAATTTAATTAACATAGTAAATTCTACTTAAATAAATGTACTCTTACGTAAACATACAAATAAACGATAATAACATAGATAATTTATTAAACCGTAATTGGCACATAAGTTTTACGATCATGTAAAAATTTGTGAAATGAAAAATAAATCCCTAGGTATTACACAACCATTGCTCGCTGCTTGTCCGTCATCCTCTATCTTCTGTCTTCACCGCTCTCGTCGCCTGACATTGCCGCTACAAACCCACTGTTGCTGCGACCAAGATTTATTACTCGTGGTTGGCTAAAAAAGGGAGTTTCAAATCTAGGCGTCGATCAGTTGTAGCTCGTTGGCAACTCTCTTCCGTCATTGACAAGGAGCGGACCCCGCAAAGCTGTTGCCTTCTAGATTGGCTTCCGCAAGTCGCTGTGCCGTTTAGGTCTCCTTGATCGTTGCCATCAACAGTCCCCTAGAACGAGCACTGTTCACCTGCAGAACGAGATCACCAGGTGCTTAGGCACCTAGGCGATCAGGCACCGTGCACGGTGCACCATCCTCTCGAACTAGTTGTGCACGTACTGCACGTGCACGACTAGGATTGCGGAGCGCACCTTCCTTTTCTCCAGTGTGATTGATGCTATTACATCTTAGACTCGATACCACACCTAGGGTTCGAGATTCAAGATGAATCCTTAGTTTCAACGCTTAAATTAATCGAATGGCCTAGGTTTTGTATTATGTAATAATAATTAAGGAAAAATATGGAATATGTTTAATGTGAAATTTAAGTTATTATGATAAAGTAAAAGGACAATATAATTCTTAATATGTTCGAATATAATTTAGTGTGAAATTTAGGGTTTGTATGATAAAGTAATATATATTGTGATTATGATTATTATTGTTGTTTTAAGAACAATTAGAAGTCATTAAATTGAATTATACTATTAGTAGTTCGATTATTATCGACATGAAATTTAAACTCAAAAATTACTGGTTAATGTCACCTATAGAAAAATTATGAACGTATTAATAGTGAACGCTTATATTAAATGAATGTATTTGGTGAAACAAATTCAAATGAATATTCTTTGTRTAACAATATTATGATACTTTTAGCACATTAACGTTGTGGCCAGCAAAGGCACTCCGCTAGCTATTTAATGTAACCAACTTTACTATGGACTTCAAGGAAGTAAATCACCACATTTTCGTTAATTATGATACGAATGTTTTGTGGTTATGATTGAATCTCTAAGTGAATTGCATGTCAGTTCATGGTTTATATTAAAGTAAGTAAATTCCCTCATTTTCAATTGTTGTGATACATGTAAATTGTTATTATGATTTAATTGCTCTTATGTGTTATGATTGTGATATTATTCTCAGTATGTGAACTTGCTACTCATTGATATGTTAGAAATTTTAAGTCAAAAGTTCATGTGGTCCATGATCATAAGCATGTAGGTTGCAGTAGTTGCACTTTCTCTGGCATGGACATAATCATGCACTCAAGGAAGGAAAATGTTTTGAGGAATGAAGTTCGGAAAAAATGTTATTTTTCTGATGAATGATTTCTAAATGTTAAGGATTTTGAGAAGGGGTGCAAAGCCTACACCATGAAAGGTGTAAGTGGGAAATGGGGGGTGGGGAACCGGTGCACCCGACCTCACCCTCTTGTAGGGTGGGAATTCATGTGTTATTCACCTCTTATGAGGTGATATTCAGGAAAAGATTAAGTTTTGTTAACTATTTTATGGTTCTACAAGTAGAATATGATCGAGTTCCAAATAATAATTGCTCACTGTAGAGCTTAATAGCTAAGCGTTACACCATGTGAGCTCACAATTTCATGAAATGGAAATGTTTGGAATGCTTTGATGAAAAAGGAAATTTTTGGAAAGTTCTCACTATTCGAAAAAAAATTTTTCTAAAAGTTTTGACAAAATGAATTTTTGAACATCATGACATATACTATATGATACATACATTCATGTATGGGATTTACTTACTAAGCTTAGCAGCTCAACCATATTCTCTTATTTTACGTTTCAAGTGATGATGACTAGCCAGATGGTGTGAGCAGGCCGTTTGGGAGCAGACTTTGATACCCAATAGTCATTTATATTAATTCAATTTTTCTATTGATATATGAACTTGTTGAATGTTAAAAATTTATTCGTTTATTTTTCAAAAGCTTCCATTGAATTTTAAATCTATGAGTATTTTGTTGGTAAATTATATTATTAGAGTTTGAGGTGATTTCATTATGTGGAGCATTAGAATGTTTGGTAGGAAATTTTCTGATTGTTTACAAGGTGGATATGTTGATATTATAGAAAAAACTCTGTCCAAATTTTTGAGAAACCCTTTGTACTACAATATCCAAAATTTTTATTTTTTYAATTTTCGCAATATATGTAAGRGTAAATGAGTGATGTTTTCGGGTTAGGATAGTTTCTAATATAAGRGTATTATAGTTTCGGTTCATTTTCTTACTTATATTTTTTCCATTAATCAGTGGCAAATGACTTCCTTAGATTTTGAAGCAAAATTTCACAAGTCCAAATTTGGGGCTTCACAAGATTTTCTAGAAGCAGACTTAAACTATTGTATGCCCATACAGCCATTTGGAGCAAAATCACTCGAATTTATAATGTACCCATAATGGTTTTTCTGAAATTCCACCTATGAGACGGCTTCCATCATCCATAAGTGAAGTCACAATACCATATGCCCATATGGATTATTTCACATAAACTAAAAAAGATATAAAAAGAAAAACCCAAAAGCCCAAAGATTTTTCTTTTCTTTTTATTTATACCTTAGAAGAATCCAAAAAGATTTTCCTTTTTCTTCCCTTTTCCTTGTCATTTATTTCCCTTTTTCTTTGTATCTAAATTCATCTTTTGCTTTTTACTTTTCTTTCACTTTTTTCCTCTTTTTTTACCTAACCCTAATTCCTCTTTCTTTCACAGCTGTTGCCTCTTCACTCTCCTTGATGACCAAAGTTTCTGCAAGTCGCTGCAATGTCTTCCGACCACAGTTGCTACTACCCACAACCACCGTAGGTCAAGACCACTCGATGCCACTTTCTCTCCCTCCGACATGGGTCGCTCATGACTTTCACAAATTGCCCCTCCTTTGACCAGCTCCGATTCACCTACTCCTCCCCTAGTACGGGTTCAACAACCCTTCCACCATCCATGAAGCACCCCCGCATCTTCCCCTTGTCATCTTCCTTCCCTCTTCGCTAGTACCTTCCCTAAGTGCCACTAACTCTGCTTTTCCAGCACACAGCTGAGTTGACCCTGCTCATAGCGACAAATGACAAGCACCCACGTCCCGTCCTCTGTCGACCAACGATCCTTTGTCCGCTGCCCACTCATTAACTGCAAACGCACTTAGGTGACGCAAAACTCTACAATAGCAAGCGTGACTACAACCACTGTCCCGACTTCTGCACCGCTGGTTCAAACTGCATCATCACGATCATGAGTGCACCTACACATGTAGGCCATCTTTGCTTCACTTCAGCGGCTGCCAAGACTCGCTACATAAATTGCCTATAGGTAAAATTCTGCCTAGTAACTATCTCAATTTGCCCACACTGAGCCCTTTATTTCATATGCATACTGTGCGAGAATACTTTGACAGTATTGGTTGGTCGCCTTATTTAGATATTACTTGCCCAGCCTATCATGAGTTGACAATTAAGTTCTACACCATATTTTCATTTGCACCACAGACAGAATATGCTATAAATACCCGCTGCTTGGTTTGTTTTTGATTGATAAATATTAAATTTCAAATGTCAATTACTGAGTTTAATGTGGCTTTGGTTTTTCTTGATGCTGATATGTCTGATAATGATGCTTATCTGAGTAATCAATGTGATTATGCAAATGAGTTTAAATATAAAACTAGCATATAGGGCGCTTTGGATAATGGTGACCCTACCTATATTCCCGGGGTGTCTAAGAGCACTCGTTTGACAGACGCATGACTGCCATTATGCATTGCTTTATAGTTGTCAATTTKTTTGGGTAGGAAGGATAGGTCTGTGATTATAACCGAACAGAATTATTTTTTATTTGGTTCATGACTGAGAGGCATCGGGCTAATTTTGAATTTTGGATAGGACATAGTTTCAGAGTGTCCTTTCTCACCCTAAGTGCCCCTTGATTTTAGGGTCTTTGATTAATCACTTAGCACTTAGGTTAGGCATTTTTTTATCTTGAGAGTATGAACATACGCATCACATGTCCAATGGACCCTACTGATTTCGGTTGTCTACACCATATGGTGATTGTCTATGTGGATTCTACTAACCATTTCGTACCTAATTTGTCAGGTTCTTACTACCCGGGCCAACCCACTTCTCTTCGTGCAAGCACCCTGTCCCTACCAGCGCTAGCTATCCCCCATCACTGGAGTCTTATTTCACTCTCTTTCTCCAGATTATCGATAGTCAGTCAAATATGAAGCACCGTTTGAGCCCGCCTTGAGACGGTCACTATTGCGTACTTGGTGTAGTGAGGATTTTGCATTCCACAAGCCAGTACTGCTCCATCTTAGTGCAGTATTTTTCCAGCTTTCCCTTCCTTTTCTTTTCTTTTTCTTTTTCCTTTTCTTTTATGTTCTTGTTTTGTTTCTCTTGTGGTGATTATTTGGTTTGTGATTTGTTTCCCTTTGTTTTTCTTGGTGATTCATTGGGAATAATCAACCATTTAGGTGTGGGGGAACWACTTTGAGTGTTATTTGTGTTATTAGTACAATTTCTTTGATATTAGTTCGTTTTCTATAAAAAGAAAACACAAAAATATATTTTCTTTTTCCTTTTCTACCTTTTTCTTTTAGTTTCCTTTTGTTTATGTTTACAAATTAATGTGTTTTAAAATCTCAAATTATTCCAATGCCTTGCATATCATCTGTTGCGTTGAATTTCTCTTTAATTACATGGATAAGTAGTTACTTCAAGCATATGTCAATGTATCCCCCTTAAGCACCTTAAATAATGAACATGCATGGATCAACCTAAAAAGCCACCTAAAAGTGAGATTTGAACCTAAAAAAGCTATTCRTTCTATATGCTGACATTTACTTTCTTATTGACTAGTTGTTGCACAATAGGTGGCTATTCCAGAACATGCACCATTATTCGCGTCAAGACCATATTAGTAAGATTTGTACCCCAAAATGATTAAGGCATTTAGGTATAACCCTTTTAGCCTTCAAATAACATAGCCTTATAATTCTTTCCCCTATAAAGCCCTTTTTGAGCCTTATTACCCCTTTTTTTTTTTTTTTTGCCTAAACCACAAGTACGTAAAACCTTGGCCATTTTCTTAATCATAGACTATCTTTGAACCCAAATGTCAAAGTAATGCATGATTAGCTGATTGACAATTGAGATATTTAATGGAATACATGAATCTTTGATGACCATGGTTAGAAATCTCTTATGAAAGAAATGATGTGCTCAATTGAAGTAAAAGAAAGCAAAAGAAGAAAAAAGAGTGAGGAAAGAGAAAAGGAAAGAGAAAAGAAATAAAAATAGAAAAACAGAGAGAGAAAAAAGAGAAAAAGACCAATGATTGCAACTAGTAGCAATGTTATAATGTTTTGAAAAATTTTGAGCTACTTTGTGATATGCGGAATTATTTGATGAAAGAGTTGTTGAATGTCGAGAAGAGAAGATCCGCAAGATTGAAAGTGATCTGATTTGTTGTAGATTTCCTTTGATGTTTTAAACCCTTTCATATCCTTCTTTTATCTAGCTTTCACCCTAGTTGCATTACAACCAGATAAAGACTTTTGACTGCTGCATGAATTTTATATTATAGTGGTGGCAATGTGATAAATGTGYGAGCTAATGGTAATACTATCTTTTGTGCCAACTTAGGTGATTTTAAACTGTATATACTTTAGAATGAATGAGAGTATTTATCCTTTTGAGATTGGTTGAGAAGCATTTGTTTTGACTTTCAAGCAATTAATAAGGGGGTACATTTGCTTTGATTGAGGTGTTGTGTATTGCATGTGATTTATGTTGGATTTTGGCTCACTAAATTTGTACATTAGTTGAGGAAGTTTTGAGATTAGTAGGATGTGTCCATTGAGTTTGTATGGTGTTTTTTGTTTTGTTTTGAGTTTTTGGGAATGCTTAAGGACAAGCATTGTTTAGGTTTGTGGAATATTTCATTGATTTTGGATATGTTTATTGCGATAATTATGTGTTTTATTGTACTTTCATCATTTTAGGACTCTTGGGAGGTAGTAGAAGAAAATAAGGCAATTTTGGTGCATTTTGGTGCATTTTGAGGGCTGAAACCAAAAATGCACGTAACGTATAGCAGGGGCATATGGGATAGATGAATTTTAGGGATGTTATCCAGCTTGAGCATATCTTTTGAAGATCCCCTATTGTTTTGCAAGTATTTTGGGATATAAATCCCATGTAATTTATGAGTTGGATTTCATAAATATTTATTTCCCTAATAGACTAGGAAGTTGAGACAATTTAGGATACGTGGGTTTCCTAATCGTATTTAGATAGACCTACAATCATTTAGCACTCTAGGTTTATTTTACAAACTATTATTTATCCATCCATGAATATGTTTCGAAGTTCCTTTATTCCGATTGAAGTACTAAAGAAGTCTTGATTCAAAAAAAATCGTGAGATCTAACTGTTTTTATTATCTTGATTATTTGTAAGTATTTATTTACTCTCTATTATTTGAAAAGTACAGGTATTAAGTTTTGTCAATAATTTTGTACCATTATTTGAATTAAATCTTTACCTTGCAGCAAATTAAACCTTCAAATCAGTAATTATTTATTAGGTTTAAGTWAGTGGTAAATTGATGGGTTTATGCTTGTCATGAAAGTAGATAATCTAATCTAGAACAAATTAGTGTCTATGTTTGTCGATTATAAATTGGGTCTCTCTAGTTTTTAGTGCTGTTGATACATTAAAGCTTACGAGCTATCTCTAGGATTGTCTATCGATTAGAAAATAATTAAGAACGCATCCWCTTAATTGTCAATACTTAAGGAGAGATTGGCTATTAGCGGGCGCCCAAAAAACTATAACCAATTTATTTATAGTAATCAAGTAATCCTTGCATCTATGATAAATTGAACAAAATCAAGGTAAAATTAGTGACTTTAACCGGATCTTTCTGATATGGTGTTTCCTACACTATTTTCTATTTCTTGATATTCTTTTTATGTGTTATTTAGATAATTGTTAGTTAGTAATTTCTTTAAAACCCCCATTTTTTGTATTTTATCTCAGAGAAACTGACTTGCCAATTCCCTGACTGGACGACCCTCTATTGTACGATTTTTATCCATTAAGAGTATGTTAATCATTTTTGTTACTGACACACGATTGCTAAAGTCAAAAAAACATTGGACAAGGGTGAAATTCTTAGCGGGCGGGGAATGAATCAAGAAATCTGTTGGAAAAGAAGTGTTAACGCTCGTTAGAATTCACATTGTAGCACTTTGCAAACTTAATTATTTTGTATGCATCAGAGATTGATATGGTTGAGATTATCAAGGAAGATGGACTGAGGCATATCAAAGAGCTTAAGCTAATGGCCGTCTAGGACTGTTACAAACATTTGGTTTTGCATTTACATTGCAAGTTATGAAAAAAATGTGTTAGGGATGTAACGAYTAATGAATTTTCACAAGCACTGTGAAGAAAAGATCATGATATCATTAATGCCATGAGATTTGTTGATATATCAAAATAGAGGTTGTAGACTTTAAGAGATAGTGGATGGGATGTAATTACCCATCCTCCCTTAGGTTCCACTAAGGCTGTAGAGACATCGCCTGCCTCTCTGAGTCAATATAGTTCAACATTCAAAGTAGCTAAGACTCCTTAAATAGAATATGACTATATTTTTAAGTACATATCTTTACAATATTAGAGCTCCAAGATATACAAAACTAAACTCCTTAGTACAATGCTCAAAATATGATAATACAATTCTCAAATGATGTGACCGACACTATAACTATTACAAATTATTAGAAATCTGCAAGCTTCACAAAATCTATATACGACGTTACTTATCTAAGCTCGAAAGTCACTTGACCTTTCTAAACATCTGCAACTGTCACTAAAGTATATGAAAATTGGTGAGCTAGGCTTAGGGGGTCTTGTGCTTGCATCAGTGTGTACATTAGCAGCTAAAAACTTCTTAAAAACAATTTATGTAAATTGAGTAAAGGAAACATTAGATAAGTCTTGTTCAAATCATTTTCTTTGATGTAGTATGAGTGATACCTCATCTAGGTAAAAGGATATATTATGGTAAACAAATCAAGTATATAATGCAGTTTTAGAAATAAGTCGATCTAAGAAATAAATTTCTAGAAAACATGTTATATTATGTTGATCATTTCACGAATAGGATAGTATCAAGGTCACAAACGGGAGATGTAGGAGTGTTCAGTATGCGGTCAAGTAAATCTCATAACTAAGGGTACGAGTGTTCAACATTTATCGTGGGTCACTAACACCGCTACCATTAGCTCGAAAGGACCCGGGCCATCATAGATACGATCCACTAGTTTTGGCCATTTGGTAACTCTTGAAGTACTATCGTCCAGGTAGAGTAAGAGGCCCTAGCATTGGGGAATATCCAAGTGCAGGACTTTCCTCTGGGGACTAGTACTTGGAATCACCAATTGAGTACTCAATCATTATAATACACGGTCCAAGCCTGTATCAGTAACAATGCTCAATGCATGATAAAATCAACTTGAAAATCCATAATTAAATCAATGCCAAGTATAAAAACAGTCATTTGATAATTCAAATCTAGATTTTCATATCAATCTAGTAATCATGTGGTTTGAACAAAATAATCCATRAGATAAATCATTCCGATATAGAATCTATGAAAYGTATGGCACCTAGAAAAAACATGTAGAACATTTCTTCAAAAGAGTTTGAAGAGTATTTCATGTTTAAAACATTCAAGAAGACTTGAAATATATTTCTAGAGTATAATTAATAAAACCAATCACTTTTGGAAGTTTAAAAGGAGAAGTAACTCACGTTAAAACATTCAAGAGTACTTGAAAACATTTCTAGAGTATAAAATTGTCCATTCTTGAAACTTCGTAAAATAGAGGGACTTGTTATAATATTGTGCCATAAAGACAATGTGTTTCTATAAATTGCAATAAAAGATTAATTTCATCTATTTCATTTTGGTACATAGATTGAACTACATATTTCATTGGAATAGGTCCAAGCACTTAAGATAATRGTTTATGTGACGGGTCGTTCTTCACAGGAAGACATAAACCATGGGATACGTAATAGCAAGAAAAATAGGTTTTTGGTCTTTTGATAGTTGGGCATCCTATCATGATAAGATCATTATGCAATGGATTATGGTGAATGGCTTGCCTTAGTCAGCGGATAGTCCATTCACTCTAATTACACAAGCGTATTTGATATACGTGGAGTAGGACCTGTGATATTGGTTTCTGCTAAAGGACTGCCCTATAGCAACCAGAATATCATTGCTATTGTGTGGATGAATATCCAAGTACCTCAGAGCTAGTTGGTAGTCTGGTTATCCTAGAGCTTTGTTCTTTGATATATAATAAGTGAGGTCTTTTTGTAGATCAATAACCTTGTATATTGGTAATATAGTATTTAACTAAGACAATTGGTACAAGATAGTTCCTATGCTTCACTTAGTGAACATTTAATCACCCCTTGTGATTTGTCTAAAGGATAATCAAATGATCAAGGGGCCTGGCAACATGACTTTAGATTGTGTATTTTTGGATAGCTCCCAGTGATGAGTGAGGACATTTGAGGTTATCATGGATTATCGACTAGAAAACTAAAGATGGTAGATGTCATTGAGAAGGTATTACTACATTATTCCTTTCTCTTTGATGGGTATATTCGTCATTTCACCCGTAGGTCGAAGACTATTCTCATCCAATGTTGTTCATGGGAAACAGTGTATCTATATGGTGATAAATGGAACGCTTAAAATGATGAAATACAGCCACTRGGTAGTAAGGGTTTTTTTCTGTCATTTTAGTAGTCATGAATAATTTGTCTTTTGGTCCTTTGAGTAGCTCAATATTACCTAAGTAATTAATTGTACAATTGGGCTTCAAGGATGAACTGAGTTAATGAAAAATATTATTTAATTTAATTAGTCTGCATTTATTGGGCTAGAATAAATAAGTCCATTGGATAGTAATTAATTACTTGGGTTGATAAAAAAAGAATTAATTAAAAAATGGGCTTAGGGCTTAAATTAGAGATAAAAAAAGAAAAAGAAGGGACAAGACCTGGCCCATAAAAAGACCAGGAATCTCGACATCACAAGGGAAAATCCTAGGATGGTCAAAATTCGCTCAGCCTTCGGAGAATTTCAGCCACCCCAAGGAGTTTACTCCTTGGCCAAAATTCCTAGTTTTGGGGGATTTCAAAGATTCAGTAGTTTAGGGTTTCAAGCCTAAGATATATAACATCTATTTGAATATTCATTTAGACCAAATCTCCCATATCTCTCTGGTTGCTTCACTATCTCTATCTCTCTCTCTCCTTCTAATGAGTTCATCCTAGGTTCTAACCAAATACCTAGTCTAAAGAGGTAGAGTCGTACCCCTAGAAGATCGAAAGAAGCTCCTGCTTGCTGTTTTCATGCGCAAGAGTGAAAGGCTTGCTAGGAAGAAACACCCTTAGCAAGTTAGCGAGTCTAGGCAGCCTTCACAGCTGCCACCTCCTATAGCTTAGAACGAAAAATCAAGTCAAAGGAATTTGGCGACTCCAACAAGAAACTCTAGCACCTCTCTTGTCTCAAGAGGAAGAAAAAACAAGTAAGTTACTCCTAAACTTACCTTGAGAAGTCAAAATTTTTAATCTTTAGCTATTCTATTTTTCCTTCTCAAGTAAGTTCCTAAAAGTGATATCAAAGCCACAGTTTTAACATTAGGAGCATGTTAGGGTTAAAACTTAAACAAATAGGTGTTTCTTCTTAGCAATAAACATATATCATTTCTAAGACTTTCGCATCGCAAATCCCTCAATCCTTTTCTTAATCCTTTTGTTCAAGTGTGAAGAAAARAAGAGAAGTGTAGCCTGTTATCTGGTATCAGAGCATGGTTACTCTTCTTTTCTTCACACTTGAACAAAAGGATTGAGAGATTTGCGATACGGAAGTCTTAGAAATTGTATATGTTTATTGCTAAGAAGTGCACACGAAGTATACACTGGAACCATCTTTCCTAAAAGCTCTGATACTAGATAACAGGCTACACTTCTCTTCTTTTCTTCACACTTGAACAACCATGGGTTGATCTGGGCTTAAGATCATTGGAGTGCCGTCCTGTTAGGACCAATTGAAAAGTTAGCCTTTCAATCTTGGAGAGCAGCATACTCGTTCTTCGTGCGTTTGCATGGATCCTTCCTATAAGAATGATTTCTAGATCTCTTTTAAACCTCCATGAGTGGAGATATAGGGATTTTTATGTTTTGTTTATTTTGTTTTGATTTAAGCCTCGCGGTTGAGATATAGGCGCTTGTAACCATTAAATTCGGTGAGGTGGTTTACACCGATTTAATTTACTTTACCAGTTTTCTTTTCATTATGTAAAGTTACTGCCTTTGTTGGATTTTTTAGAAGAATATGGATGAAGGAAAAGCTTGAAGCTTGAAAGACTATTTGCCGTTTTTTCCCTGCACTTGCGCTGAAATTTCAGCACTAGGTAGTGCAGAATTTTACTGCAAAAGGATGTCTTTTTGCTGCATTTTTGACAAATGCTAACCAAGTTATATCGTAAACCACTAATGAAAAGAACTTGCTTAATAAGAGGTAAGGGCTTTTTACCAATATTTCCTACTCCAAATATCCTTCGTTTCTTCTTATCTCCAAATGTCACAAATCCTTCATTCAAAGGTTAAAAATCCATGATAAATGAAGCATCTCCAGTCATATGTCTTGAGGATTCCCTATGGAGGAACCATTTTGTTTTTTTGAGGTTTGACTTCTTGCAAACCTACAAAAAATATTGAAATGAAGACTTTGTAACCCACGTAGTTTTCAGTTCTTTGGGGTTAGCAAAATTTCCTTTATCCTCCAAATGGATTTCACTCTATTTTTTTTTTTTCACAAAGCACGTAGTCAAATTATGTCTTTTTCTTGCATTTTTGACAAATGCTAATCAAGTTATATCATAAACCATTAATGAAAAGAACTTGCTTAATAAGAGGTAAGGGCTTTTTACCAATATTTCCTACTCCAAATATCCTTCGTTTCTTCTTATCTCCAAATGTCACAAATCCTTCATTCAAAGGTTATAAATCCATGATAAATGAAGCATCTCCGGTCATATGTCTTGAGGATTCCCTATGGAGGAACCATTTTGTTTCTTTGAGGTTTGACTTCTTGCAAACCTACAAAARATATTGAGATKAAGACTTTATAACCCACATAGTTTTCAGTTCTTTGGGGTTAGCAAAATTTCCTTTATCYTCCAAATGGATTTCACTCTATTTTTTTTTCACAAAGCACATAGTCACTTTATGTCACTTTTTCCACAATAAGCACAATGCATATGGGCATGTTAGTTGTAGAAGCTCTCACAAAGAAGTTAGATGTATGCTTGTGAATGTTTGTGCACCCTATGCCAATTCTATCATAAGTGAAACATTGAGCACCAAGCAATTTGTTTAAATTGTTTTGACCATTAGTGAAGTTCAATACACATGCATTTAGTGGATCCACTTTCTTCTTCAAGCTCTCATGTTCAACAAGCATAATATCAAGATTCTTAACCTTTTTATACAATCCTTTATTTTCCAAAGATAATTCATCAATTTTGGCTAAATGCGTCTTGCTAACACATTTTGTGCTATCTAATGAAGTAATCAATTCACTATTCTCATCAATTGTTCTATTTTCAATTTCATTTCATTATTTCTACTACACCTTCTCTTCATTTCCTTATACATTTCAACAAGCATCTCATTTGCATAATCATCATTTTCAAGTTCATCAAATAAGTTCAAAGAAGAGGTTGAAGTAGTTACCTCATCTCCAATAGCATAAAGAAAATGTTTGCTTTTTCATCATTTGAGTTATCATCCTTATCTTGGCAATGTTAATCCCATGCTCCACTGAAGCCCTTGCCTTTCTTGAATTTAGCATTCTTAGCTTCTTCTTCTGATTTCCTTTATTTTGTTTTTGACAATCCACCGTAATATGATCATCTCCCTTGCTTTCATAACACAATCTTGGAAAATGGTATAAGAATTATTCCTAAATTTGTTCCTTCTAAAGTTCCCTTTCCTAAAGGATTTTGTAAACTTTCTCATAATCATGGCCATTTCCTCATCATCATCACTATCCTCTTTRCTAGTGGAATCCTTGCTTTCCTTCTCATTAGTCTTGAGAGCTACACCTCTAGTCTTTCTCTCATCTTCCTCTTGCTTATTAAATCTCTTCAATTTCATCTCATGAGTAAGTAGGGACCCTATAAGTTCCTCAACCGGCAAGCACTCTAAATCTTTTGCCTTTTCAATCACCGAAGTTTTAGGTTGTCATGACGTAGGCAAGGYATAGAAGATCTTGTTGTTTTGCTCCTTGAGGGTGTAGGTTCTACCATAAGTCTTAAGTCCATTGATGATATTGGTGAACCTATTCAACATATCAGAAATAGTTTCATTAGGATTCACCTTAAGTAACCCAAAATCTCTCACTAGCATTCTCATCTTAGGCTCTTTCACCTTTTTAGTACCTYTATGAGTTACCTCTTGTAGCTTTGACATTTAGTGCGCAAATCACAACCACAAACTCCTGTGTACTCATTAGCATCTAGAGCARAACTTAGAAAATTCATAGCTTGAAAGTTTAAGATCATTTTCCTATTGTCTACCTCATTAAACTCTTCTATGGGCTTGAGAACTCTTCTACCATCAAATTTCTTAGTGAGAATGTAACGTCCATTTATCACTACACTTCGCATTCAAAATTTACCSAAAAAATATAGATTTTCATCCTAGTTTTCCAAAAGTTACAATTAGTCCCATTAACAAAGGTGGTTTATTTGTTGATGAGCCTTGCATATAAGATAGGGAGGATTGACTTTCCATAGATCTTTAACTTCTAGATTGTCAAACCTACTAAGAAAAAGTCCAATCCCAGTCCAATCCCAAAAGACAACTAATATTAACAATTGAGTAATATTAGAAATGGAATAACAAGAATAAATCAAAGACTAAGCAATAGAAATAATCAATATAATTCTTAAGATGGATGTCCAACTATGATATAACATATGCAATCAATACTCTAATAGCTAATGATACTCTAAGAATGATAATAAATATATATCATAAGAAGGATAAACAATTAAAGACAAAGAGATAAGAAGAGGCAAGACATAAGGATTTCTAGTGGTTTGAGTCTACAACGTCCACATCCACTACCTAGGATATCAAACTTCCACTAACTTATGTAATTACATGAAATTGGCACAATCTAGGTTAGTATCACACAGCCAACTTTTTTCCAATCCAAGAGAGGTACAACTTTCTTAGGTTTTTACACAAGTAATCTCTCAATAACCACAAATGTGAATAAGTGAATAAGGACTCAACTTACGTAGGATGAGTTTTACAATAGAAGCTTAATATGAATTCCTTCAAGGATGGATATATATTTTCAAGCTCTAATCACACCATTGAGAGAATTTCTATGAAGAAGATAAAGCTCAAAAGGTAGTGTCATGTATTAATATAAAGATTTAGCTCAATAAATCGTGATTGCAAGATTGATAACTCAAAGATATTGTTCGTGTATTTATAACTCATATTCTTAGCTTTATCTAACACTAAAAATTGGTACATATAGCGAGAAAATAAGGGTTTAGTTAAATAGCCATTCAACTAGTGGTTAGACTATATTTTCAAAATCCACAATTGCATAGACACGCCTATGCGTCCTTGGTACCGTTCGTGATAGCACTTTTAAGATTTCTGAACCTTTTAGACACTCATGGACTAAGGCACAAACTATACATACCGTTCTTGGTTCCATCAATCGGCAAGAATTGAGGTTAAGGATGGTTCAACTTTCCGTGGCATGCGTCCTTACCCAGAATATATGTAAAAATCAATCTTTTGAGGCAATTGTGCAATGTATATAAGGCCAATGTTTTTCAAAACTTGTTTATGATGTAAAAGGACTTTTGTGAAGTTTTATGAAAAGGTTTATAAGCTTCATGAAGTTAAAAGAACTCTCAAAGGGATTAGTTACTTAATGAGACATAACTCTATACCTCAAYAGACTAATCATGACTAATCTATTGTCTTCAAGTCTTCAATACTTCTAGAAGCTTCAATGAACACTAGACTTGAGATATTTAACTTCTCCTTGTGAGTTGTATGCATTGAAGTCCATTTCAATAAGGAGAAGTTAAATGCTTTGTTCTTTGAACTTCCTAACTATAAGATAAACTCCTATGGTCATTAGTAATACTTAATATTTTGTTTTTCTTAAAATATGGGTTGATTGTGAATAGGCACTCAACCCTCATAACATAYTTTGGAAATTCACTCCCATACCTAATTATGAAAGTAAGAATATTAGTGTCATAATACCATTAGCTCTTAGATAGCCAATGAGCTTACCTTTTGCTATTATTTGCAACATTTTGAGGTGCTATTGCACAATTTGTGAGTGACTATGAAGGACAAAAAAAATGTATTTTGACATGTCCTACTTCCTAAATGAATGCCTTTTAGTAATAGCTCACCTTGAAGTAAGAGATGTATTTCTATGTACTTCCATTTAGCCATAGAAGTATATGATGAGGGCAATAATTATATTAAGTACTAGAATTTGTACAGCTAGGAAGACATTACTTGTATTAAGCAGGAAAATGAAGAGAAAGTGGAAGATATTGATTTAGAGACTAAAGACAAAGATGAAAAAGAGGATGAGGAGGTAGTTGTTAATCAAGACTTTTCTGATGATTTATTTTATTATCTATTTAGAGAATCATCAGACTCCAAAGGTGAAGATGCATAAGAAGCTGATCTCGAGATGTTTGAAGAAGAGATGGACGATGATAGTAGTGATGTTTCATTTGATATATCTGAGTATATGTGTATCTTATGATATGTTAAGGAATAAAAATTGAAGGTTAGTTATAATAGTTATGTTTTATTAGAAAAGAATTGTGATGACCTGCCTTTCCCTAGGTTCCACTGGGGTTGTATGAATGTCGCCTACCTCTCAGCAGTTAGGGTATACACACACGCAATAGCTCAATAAATAATATACAACTTACTAGTGAAGATATACGATACAAAAAATCGATTTACAACCCAGATCAAGCAAAAAACTAGTACAAGTGTAAGAAACAAAAGCTAAAGCCAATCTTATTTAAATCTTTGACTCTTGATATTTCTCTGATCCTTCCTTGCTACTTATATTTAGTCACATATCCCTTAAATGTGAGTAAAGAAACTAATGAGCAAGACCTAGTGAGTTCCAAGTGTGGTGTGCATGTCGTTTATAAATCATGTACTAAAGAGAGTAAGTCACAATTTGCAAGAAAATATCGAATTATAAAGTGAGAATAGGACAAACTCATGCGAGAAGCAAGAATTTATATTTAAAATATTGTTCCAAAATGTGTTCAAGAAAATTGGACAAGATTAGAAGATAAATATGTATAAGCAAGAATATAACATATATACCGAGTAGTAAAATAAAGTGTAGCTGATTTATAGAACATGAGATGCATGTAGTAATCACCAAATATATACTTCACAGAGTCAGTTTTACTACCCTTACATCCTCATATGCGCATGCAACTTACATCTATATATCCTCGTCAAGCAAGCAAGATTACCTATTAACAAGGTAATACGGATCATTCGCCTAGGTCAAACCTCATGACCAAGGATACAAGCATCCGCTAAGTACACAATGGTTACGTCAAGCACAACTATYTGCCAACACATTCACAGTTTGCCACACTTATAACCATCGAATAGGCCATATGGTTATCTCTAGAATTAACGCCTAATACCTCAAGAGGTGCTCGTATTGMTGACCTGTCGAGCATATTACTTTGCTCGCTCGACTAGTTACACGAGACCTCTGACATTATCTCAATATCACAAGGAGCCATGCAAGATCATGCTCAAACCATTCTTGTGAGGTTTTCACAAGTATCAAGAGTATCCTGATCATTTTGAGTCACAAAGATCATAAATATAGTGAAACAAGTTCCTCGTATGAGAAGATATTTCTTTTGGATCAGATTGTAAATAAGAATTTGTAACATATTTTTAATGTGCCAAATCACATATTTAGAGGACAAAAGATATTCATGTTCAAATGTACGAAAATTCTTGGAAACATCTCCATAGTGTAAGTTACGCATTATTTGAGGAGTTTAAAGACAAAAGAAAGTATTCATGAGTATCTGAAACTTACTTCTAGAGCAGCACAAAACTGCACTTATTTGAAGGTTTGAAAGACAAAAAAAAAAAAAAAAAACTCACCTAAAAAGCATATTTATGCTAACCCTCTTAATTTACGTGCCCTAAAAAAGTCACAACATAATTCTATTTTAGCCCTTGAACCGATTAAATTTATATTTCAAATGCTAGGATAAAATATTAAAACTATTCACCCGTCATTCCCTTTTAGCAGGGTTTAGGAAAATAATTATATCTTGAACTTTATGTATCTGAATTTGGTGAAATCACTTTATATATAGCCCTGAGATCCTAAAGAGTCCATGTATGTCCATTAATTCATGTATCATGATCAATTAATGTTTCCCCAATAGTGTTGATAATTGGAGGATAAGTGAGAGTCCAGTTTCGTTTGCTCAACTGACAGTGTCCTAAACATTAGGCTATATCTCTGGTTCTTGAGCAACTTCGGTGACAAATTTGTATTCTAGAATCCTAAAATCTATAGGATTTTATCCATATAAATATATTTCTGACCGGTGCAATATTGAGGTCAGAAAATAGACTAGACAATAGGGTCTTGAACTTTCAATCAATCTGGACAGAGTTCACTAAATGCTCCATATCTCCTCAATACATCTCTGACTYAGGTAAATTCAACTTCATTATATTCCTAATAAAGTTACCTTTTTATCCATAATCATGCTTCTCATTTACAATTCCCAAACAAACTCAAACTTTATCAAAGCAATGCATTAACCTACAAGACAATTTATATGTCGTACATATGGGTTTGCTAATCCATATCTTTCCATAATTTTTATTCTATGTCCTTTTTGTGCATTTTGCTGTCTTCCTCATAAAATAATGACAAGAACATATGTATACCTATTTGGATAGAATGAAGAGAGATTTGATGCAAGCACTAAAGTTTTGGAAATTACAACTTCAAGGAAATCAACAACTTCTTGCTTCCATCAAGAAGGAATTAACAAACAAGGTCTTTACACTRTTTTCAAGCTTAGGCAACTGAACTGTTTTTCTTGGAAATGAAGAATGTTTTTACTAGAGAGAACAGGCAGGAGAGGATGCCGTTCGAAGGGCCTCAAGCATGTATGGAAACAAGGCTGAAATAATCCTATAATGCATTACATGCGGACATTCCTAAGCTAGCTCGGAGATGGAAAATTGCTGTTGTTTTCTTTAGATGGACAGGAGAATTATAGCTTAACAGGTGGCTACACATGGCAGCTTGAAGAAGTGAGGTGAAGACACCTTGATTGAGAAGAAAATCGAGAACGAGTGGGATGCAAGAGTTCAATTTGCTCTTGTCTTCTTAGGGGTGCTCGTCACATATACATGGTAAGCCATCCATTGGTCAAGAATTTCTAGTCTACTTATGATCAAGGAAAAGGGTAGCCGGTTAGCATCATGTGCCAAGACCTTATCAATGATTAAGAAAGAAAAAATAGGATAAGGAAATGCAAATGAACTTCTAGTCTACTTATTGTCAAGGAAAAGGAAAAGGGTATGCATGCTAAAATAATATATCTTAGAAAGTGCATTAAATAAATGCTGAATGAATTGAGAGGGAAAAATTGGACAAACGGACCTTGTACTGAACTGTAATTTTTTGGTAACCAAGATATATTATTTGGTCATTGAGAAAGGGCTAAAAGGAATATAAAACTGAGAGGATACAAAGTGGTATTACATTAATAATGAAGTTGTCAACACAGATAACACAATTGTGAGCTAGTCTAAGTTTTAAGATTTGAGCAATTAACTTGGACTTATTTAAATAGAAAGTACATATAGGCTTGAAATATCTATTTCTTGGGATAAAAATAAGACCAAATTTGTAAGAAAACTCCTAGTGAAACCTGAGATATAAGTAAAATACCTAACACTGTCGGTTTTAATTGATAAGTCCTAAATCTTATTGTTATAGCAATATTGTAGTTTAAATGTGATTGAAAATTAAAAGTTTCATATATGGGATAGTTAGCTCTGTTTATATGATCATTTTCCAATAATTTTTGTTAGGAAGTTCAATCTAGAAGCTGAGATATGTTCATTTTACTCAACCCTGCCAGTTCTGAACAGGATTAACTGTAGTTGGTTTTCCTTGATTCTTTGTGAATCTATCATAACTTGAAAAGCAGGAATATTTACATGATTGCATTTATTTAAGTTTTAGGATCCTTTTAAAACTGATTCTATGCAACATAATCATTCGAAACCTGGAATATAAGCCTTTATACGTACATTGGCAATTTAGCTTCAAACTTCTATGCCTAGGTTCATTAGAGTTATAGAATTCTTTTTAGATGATTAGTCTTCTTTTGAATCAATTGGTTAGCATAATCTCTTGCAAGATATCAAATAAGATTGTATTTATTTGTAAGTTTAGGGTACCACGACTCAGAAAATTAGTAGACTAACGTAGTTATTTGACTCATAGAGGCAAGTTCCCCAAGAACTGTTTTATTGCAAAGAATTGGTTTCTATTATGTTTATGGAGGATGATTCCATGATATCCATACCTGTTTTGCTAAGGAATTTGATCATGTAAATGTCTACCTTTTGGTGCTTGTATACATGTAAAGTTGTTTTCTTATAGCGTGCACATATTCTTCATAAGCAAAACTTACGAGAGCCTTCCAAGAGATCACCATTTGGGATGCTATTGGAAATTTGTTTACTAATTTGGGGTAGTTATCTGAATCATAGAAACTCTAAATCTGAGTGATTGGGATTTTGGATTGGTTGTGATTGTTCTGTGAGACGAGTTCTCTGTTAGCTACTTCGAGGATCTAGCTAAGTGAACTAAAGAACTGTATTGGCTAGTCACTAGTACGAGGACCTCTAGAACCATCAGACTTCAGTTCTAGAAATAACTATATGGCCGAGCCGGTCGTCACCCCAATGGCGGCCTAGGAATATATCGAGCAAACAGTCGCTTCTCGGGCACCAACTCTGCAATTTGGACATTTGTGCCCTAAGTTAGAAGGCTTAAATTACRGTGTGATTGACTCCATAATACCATGCTAGAGGGTACTATTGCTTGATGGACAAATTATAACGTTGAAAATCATTGCACATATGAGGCAGGTATACTAACCCTACCAAATCCAGCCAATGGTTATTGAGGATTATTGAGATGCTTTGTATACTATTAAATTTGAGAATGATGATTTGATTGGTGTCGCCTCACTTTTGTAACACTCTGTTTTAGATGGTTTCTTTAGCAGCTATATTAATTTCTATTTTCTGCATCTTTTTGAGCATTTGCACATTTTAAAGAATTTTAAAAGATTCACACATCTTGAAATTATTATTTGCAAGTCAAACAGTACACCCACGCCGGACACCTTGAGCCTAGCTCAATGTTTTACTCGCATGTTTTAGTAATAGGTACTAAATTATAGAGACACCGGGTGGGCTCCAAGCTTTTAGTGGTGGCTATATCTTACTATATTTGATCTACTTGGAGGATAATTGTTACTTTTTGTTTATTGGACTTGTATTAATATGTTGCACTTGGTGTTATGTAATAGCTTTAGTATTAAGTTTGTCTTTTTCGGGATTTGTATTTCCCTTAAGAACTTATGTTTTGGACTTTAGTTTTTCCGGAGTTCAGAATTGCTAAAACGATAAGACTATGTACCTTAGAGTCTTAATCTTTCTCTTGCTCTCATATTTCTCAAGTTGTATTATTGATATGTCTACATCGATTGTTGAGAGACAGGCGAAGACCCGTTTCGGCCCCAATCATACCATAGGGGCGTCAAGTCTTCACAGATATTCCCCAATTTTATGGCTTGTTTCATTAAATGCATCTATATATAAGGTGGTTGTATTGTATCTTGTTACAAAAGATGATGTTGTTTCCCATGAATTTGAGAATAAGACAGCATTTGACTGTAGTATAAGCATTATCAACTCCATACTTGACTAGGATAACATTTATGGAACATGATTTTCATAACCAAAGTTTTCATCCGTTGTAGATACTTGAGCACACTTAAGGGATATGTCCGAGATAGAAGTTATCTAAAAGGACCAATTTTGAAGGGTACATAGTAGATGAGTCTATAACTTATTTGTAAACATAATTTGAAGACTCTATTGAAACACAATTCAATCGCCCATCGAGAAATGATAATGATTTAGAAAGTAATAACACACGAAAAAGCCCTTTCACTATAATCCGTAGCCGTCTAATAGGAAATGTAGACAATGTAATTTTTAATGACATGATATGGATGTAAGCACATCAAGCTATCCTCTAACTGCGACCCCATAGCTGCATTCATTAAGCATATCAATCTCTTTATCCAACTAATTTTCGAAAAGCATATATTACTGATTTTTTTAATCAATTCTTCCTTTAATTATTTTCTAGGAGCACAAGCCTCACATCAAGAGAACTAAACGAAATAAGAATCATAAGTGTTCCATGAATGACTGAGTTAGAATAACAAAATAATGCAACCTTCACTACGTAATCAATTGCATCCATATTATCTGATATATACTTTATTCCATTGTAATCAAAGCATGATTCTTTTAGGTTTATAGGTTGATCGAGATTAATAGCCCCTAAGTTAATACTCATATTACATGGCTAGCCTGAGGTCTAACTAAAGTTGTGTGGAGACTTGAAGGGTACATTTTTGCAAGTTTCAGATACCATACTAAAGAGATAGAGGCCAAGAGGACAACTCAGAATAGTGGAGTGGTTGTCATAGTAGAAATGTCCCTGAGCAATAACCAAGTTGAATATTATGGTGTCATAAATGATATTGATAAGGTCGTGCAAGATAGTAATTCTRATAGGATGGATCTCATTTGGGGTGAAATGATATAGATAGTACAGAGGTTCGTATTCAAGAAAATGATGAACAAATTAATCCTTCTTCGGAGGAAGAATTGTGATTTTGTTAATCATAGGTCATTGCCTATATTAATCATGTATTTATTTTTCACCATTAAATTCACCATAATTGAGCAACATACAAGAAATGCTTGCATGCATGGAAAACGAAACCAGTTCCAATGCATATAGGTTTCAATAAAATATTTAAATCTTAAACATTCAACTAAAAAGGTAATTAAATAATTTGTGATTTAAGGAAACCCAAGCACACATAATGTGTAACTTTGAAAGTTTTTATACATTTTTTAGATCTTAAACATTCAATTGAAAGGTAAGTATATTAGAGAATTAAGTAAGTCAATGTCTCAGTAATTTCACCCAGAATTAGGTAAATTCCTCTTTTGTCTTCTTCTGGCCCTTTCTAAAACACAGTAATTGAACCATTTGTTCAATTCCCATTTTTCGTTCATATCTCTCACCCTCTCAAACCTGCAACATTGCACAATCTAATCGATACCTTTACTCAACTATACCATCTATACTAAACTATCCTTGACAACAGCAAATATGCTTCATGCTAAGATACTATCTCACAATCATTCCAAGACAGCAATTGCCGAAAACATTGAAACTCTGAGGGAGACCTTCTCTTTCAAATAGGATGAGGACCCCAAGTCCAAAAAATTTAAACTCAAAGTTATAGCAAATTCAAAGCAATTCTTGTGAAAACTTTTCAAGAAAAAAGATTCGATGACAGATTTCATTGTAAATAAGTTATCCATGGTAAGGTACCGAATTTTGATCAGTTACAGCTGTCATTATTGAAACAATTACTTAAATTTCAATATGGCATAAAYGTTTCTCATACGACTAGTGTTTTGAAAGGATAGTTAGACTAGCTTATGCAAATATGTGGAATGAGCATGATGATAATAGGAATCCAATTATTAACTCTTAGGCAAAAGGGGTAAAAATTAGGTACAATGCAAAAACTGTTAATAAAATTTTTGGCTTAGCCAAAAGGGGCTTTTACAGTGATGAAGTTGGCGAATATGATAGCAATACAATGGGTGTTACTAAGACAAAACTATACAAATTTCTTTATGGCATCTAAAGAAGTTAATTTAGACGACTGGACCTTAGTATGAGATTTGTAGCTCCCATTGTTGCTCAATTTGTTCAATGTCGATTGGGGAAAGAAAATGCAACGAGTGATCAGGTTCTTACTTACAAAGTTTTGAAGCGTGAAAAGATTAATTTTGGTGTTGTGTTCACGATCAACATTGAGCTTGCTCTAACCAGCAAAAGGAAGCTACCATATGGTTTCTTATTGACACTAATTTTTGAGCACTTGGAGGTAGATCAAGATTATGAGACTTCTATTCTTAGCAACGAGTTCTTTGGGACTAGAGATGTTGAAGCAATAAAATCAAACCAAAAGATGTCACAAGAAAATTCTTACAGTCTTGATGATCATGGGGTTGAGCATGGTATTGAGCATAATAATAATTCCAAATCTGAAGCTATGATTTCCAAGCGTGAAGCAATTTTGGAAGGTGTGTTAAAGATTGAGGGATAGGTTGAGAATATGAAAAGTAGACAAAAGTTTCCTAAGGCAACTTTCAAGAAGTTCAAAAAGGAAGTGAACGGAAATTTCAAAGACATCAAAGAGATGATCAAGTAATGCATGTCAGCTGAGATAAAACCCTTAATTTTTCAAAGAGAACCTGGATTTGAATGCAAAAGAAGAGGAAGTGGCTAAAATTGAGTTCATTTTATAGATAATGCCTTAGTTGAATAAATATTTTATTCGTTTTAATTTTAATTTCTTTGTTGTAGAATAGTTTGTTTTATAACATTTATTTATTGATTTTTGTGGATGATATATGTTTCTTTAATGGTTTTCGATATGTAAATCGTTGTTAAAAAAAATTTAATTATGTAAGTTTTGTTTTGTTGGAAAGATTTTTGATGGTTAATGAAAGCAATCTGTTCAAACAAATGTGATATTCATAGTTGACTACGGTGGTCGTCTATGTCACAGTAATTTGTAACAATTAAAAAGTATTAGGGAATTGGATCATACTGGATTTTTAAAAAAAACAAAATTAGTAGGTCCATAGATTTTGAAAAAGCTCATGTGTGAGCTACAAAATATACAAACTAGGGGCCCATAATTTGATCTATTAACAAACGTATGAGTGGGCTCAACGTGTGTAGGTTGGGAATGTTTGTGTTTTAAAAAATCAAAATAAACAGCAACACATAATAATTCATAACGGCATACCCAACAGATATCATCAACTATGCTATAAAGATAATATTAATATTGTGAACCGAAATAGATTATTAAGTTAAAAAAATAATATACGTGGTAATGTATGTTGAAATATCTTCGACAAATGTCTTTCATAAATATTACCTCAATTCCACACAGAACAACGTTTTATAAATGTCGTCCAAATGTCATCTCATCTAGTGTTTAAGCAAATAAAAAGGCAAATGTCATCAGCATATGTCACCCCATATTGTGATCTATTACGACCTTTAATCCCCATATTTATGAAACTTAGGCACAATATGTGATTATGGCAGCACACAGTGCAAATATCATTCTAAAATTTCTCATCAATTCAATCAAGAACACCATTTTATATATCTCGTCCAAATGTCATCTTATCTAGTGTTTGGGTGACTAAAGGTGATATATCGTTTGCAAAGATTGTCAAATATCGTGATTTTGTATGAATTTTAATGCCAGCATCTATGAAATGTTAACATAACATGTATTTTTTCCGAGATAGAGTGCAAATTTCGTTCTAAAATGCCACTACAATTCCATATAGAACGATGTTTTATAAATGTCGCTCAAATATCATCTTATCTAGTGTTTAGGTGACTAAAAGGGAAATGTCATCTGCATATGTCACCAAAAATGATATTCTATTACGACATTCTCAGCAACATATATAAAATGTTGAAAGATATTATTTTTATGCTAACACCTCACGCAAATGTCGCGTCAAGTCCACGTATAACGTCAAACGTTGCTACATCTATCATGGTCCATAGTATTATGGTGATACATAGATAAATTTGTTATCTGCAAATGTCATCTTATGTATGTATATCATGACGTTTGATCTAAACGTCAACATAGATCATTAAATAAGGCCTATGGCGATATTTGCTGAAAAAGTCGTGATGTATATGTCGCCACACACTTCTTTAATTCAGTGTGAGCCGTTGATACGATAACTCAGGATGAGTCCAATGGCCAAGGCAGTGGGTCGTATCTATGGTGGGGGGAACACATTGGACAGGTGACTGTGCCATTAGGTACCCATGGTGTTCACTTGACACTGCCTAGCTTACGGGTAAGTCAATGTTTGGTATTTTGGAGCGAGGTTGCAAAGTCGCATGTGCTGAGGGATATAAGGTGGATTACTGACTCCACCAATGTAAGACCCCGACCCAGAGTGGGTGATGTGATGTAATGGATATGATTTGATTGGTACTACTCATATCATCAAGATGCATCTTCTTTTCGGAAGCTCATCTCATAAGAACTTCAGTGTTAAGCGTGCTTGACCTGGGATAATTCTGGGATGGGTGACCCACTGGGAAGTTCCCGGTGAGCGCGTGAGTGAGGACAAAACGTGCTGAAAAGATGTGGTGGTTTGTGAGGCCAGTCTAATAACGTACCGATCCCGTGTTTCGAGGCGGGGCGTTAGTTATGGTATCAGAGCGAGAGTTTTAAAAACGATTCTGTAGACTTGATACGAAAATGATTTATGAAATTTTTGCAAAGTATATGGGTATCAAGCCGTGCCACAAGCTTCCCTCTCTTGACCACCTGGTAAGTTTGTATTTTGATTTAATTTTCGAATGAATTGAATGTTAAATGCTAAGTCTTATTTTAATTTGAACTCTCGAATGAGCCGAATGCCGAATGTTAAGTTTTTGTTTTGATTGAATGCTCGAAAGGATTGGATATTAAGTGTTGAGTTTTAATTTGATTCTTGAATAAGCTGTAGGTTAAGCGTTAAATTGTATTTTTTCACTTAAATTGCCGAATGAGTTAAATGCTGAGTGTTATGGCATATTTTGATTCTACTTGAAATTGGGGTAAAGTGAAATGTTCGATTTTGCGATCATGCACTACGCCTGTGTATAAATACTTACACGATAAATATTTTGCAATTTAGTAATGGTTCGTACTACGCGCTCTCAAGCCCAAGAAAGGGCRGTTCAGTCCCAAGACGATGGGGCAGGTAGTTCTCGTGCTCCACAAGGGACTCCAATGACCATGGAGGCCTTTGTGCAGGCAATGACTGTCTTAGGACAGGCTAGTCAGTTGAGGGGGAGCGAAACACAGGAGTACGGAAGGATCTCAAAGTTCAAGAGGCTTGCCCCACTGCCATTCCCGGGTACTACTGATCCTATGAAAGCGGAGAAATGGCTGACTGAGATACAAAAGACTTTCTCCGTCATGCGATGCTCAAGTGAAGAGAAGGTTAATTTCGCTGCATACATGTTACAAGGAGAGGTGTATGACTGGTGGTTGATAGTGCAGCGTCAACATGAGAGGAATACCAGTCCCTTCACTTGGGAAATGTTTATCGAGGCCTTCAATGATAACTACTTTCCCAAGACTGTACGACAGCAGAAGGAGCGTGAATTTGTGAGATTAGAGCAAGGAAGCCGATCTGTTAGCGAGTATGAAGTGGAGTTTGCACGATTGGCCAAATTTGCACCTGATTTAGTTTCTACGGAAGAAAGAAAGGCGAGACAATTTGAGAAAGGACTAAGGCCTCAGATCAAGATGGCAGTAATTCCATTTGAGCTCTCTTCCTACCGAGAGGTTGTTAATAAATCCCTCTTGATAGAAAGGGCTCAAATGTTGAGCAAGGAAGAGTTTAAGAATCCACCGATGAATCCRRAATATAGAGGTRGAAATTTCAAGAKTAATCAGAAGAGAAGATACGAGCAGAGTAGTAGGCCGGAAAGTCAGCGAGGGAAACAACAGAAGAAAGCTTGCCCCAATTGTGGCAAGGAACATCTGGGTGAGTGTCTCCTTGGTAAAAAGGTGTGCTTCAGGTGTGGAAAGCAAGGGCACTTCTCTAAGGAATGTCCTAGTAGAGTTTGCTTCAACTGTGAAAAATCGGGACACCTAGCCAAGGACTGTAGAGTGACGAAGCTGGCTACTCAGGCACGCGTCCTTACCAAGATGAGAAAGGAGGCCGATAAAGCACCGACCGTAGTGTTAGGTATTTAAAAATTTAATAAACTCGTTAATTGAATTAATATGAATGATTGCATGAATTTAAGATTTACCTGTTATATAGGCACTTTGTCTATGTGTAATACACCTACCAGTGTATTGTTTGATTCTGGAGCTACCCACTCTTTTAGCCACCCTACCTTTGCTGAGAGACTCCAAATTTCGAGTACACTTATGGATACACCACTTGGTGTGTCCACGCCTTCTAGGGAAGTCATGAAGTCGAAATACGTATTGAAGGATTGTAGGATAGAACTGAATGGGAACGAGCTGGAAGCAGAGCTTGTAGTGTTGGACATTCAGGAGTTCAACGTTATTTTAGGCATGGATTGGCTATCAAGGCATCATGCCACAATTGATTGTCGCAAGAAGAAGGTTATGTTTGGTCTACCGGGAGAGCTATAGTTCTATTTTGTCGGTTCAAGGGTGAAACCATTCATTCCGATAATATCTGTTATGAAGGCATGCCGGATGATGAAGAAGGGTTGCACAGGCTACCTGGCTTTAGTAAGAAAAATTTTTGAAACAGAGCTCACAATCGAACAAATTCCAGTTGTTCGAGAATTTGTGGACGTGTTTAACGTACGTCTCCGGATAGAAATCGCACGGCCCCTAAATGTGGGGAGTTCACGCGTCTAGGTGCCAACGTGGCGTCAAGGTCCGTTCGGAGTATTGAGAGATAGTGTTAGAGTTTGACGGACGGATTTTCAGTAAAGAGAATAGCCGCCATTTTTGGAACGCCCCTGTTCCGCCGAGGGCCGATGGCTGCAGGGGGA
>MEJB01000105.1:1416740-1550563 GCA_001752375.1 Rhazya stricta
TCGCCCGCAGTGCAGTCGGTGTCGTTACCTCGTTACTATGTCACCCGTTGGACTGCTATGCAGCCGTCGGTGGATCGTTGAGACGTATAAAGAGGTACTGAACATCCATTCAGAATTGACCCCCGTCTTTCACACCGGCTAAACGCATTCTGCTCAGGTGGCTAGATATCGGCAGTTCGTATCCCGTAATATAGCGGATAGAAAAGGATCCATCGGTGATGCCCACTTTAGTGTACGTTGACACAAGCGTAAGAGGGAAGAGCTTACGTATTCCCCAACATCCTTGGTCTCCCAGTAGACTACAACGGTCGCGAACATGAGACAAGCTCCGTGCCACTCTGTGTCGCGACTTCGTTTATGAGACGATGTTTTTTACTATAGTTGCTGAGTACCCGGTTGTGCGGGGCCGGTATCTATACACAAGGAGTTTTAGAGGGCTATCGTTAGAAGCAGAAGGACCGCCACCTGTCTCTAGTATGGTTCCCGACATCCGACAACTCCCGAAACGAGAGATTTTAAAGAAGGAAGTTTGGGAATAGGAGGGGTAGCCTGGCGATGTTTCAGACGACGCCGTATGCGCGTTTCCGAGGTAGCGTAGCATCTAGGTGCTTCAGCGCTTGCACAAAGGTAGAGAGTTCGAAGACAAGAGGTACAAGTTGTATCCGTCCCAGACAGACAAACAGTGTACGGAAGATAAGAGAGACGTTTTTCTCAGGCCCACTATTCTCAGTATAAGCGTTTCATTGAGCATTTACACACACTGGTGCGTCGAAGAGGTTCCGAGCTCGAGACTTAGACGGCACAGGCAGGTTGCCAGAGGAGTCCTCGAACATTTCACGATACCGCAGGTACTAATTTAGGACGATTTCGACCGCTACGTCGCGGATCGTAAGGGTCCGGACAATTAGCGGCCTACATCAAATACGTCGCGTTACGTAGGTTCAGCGAAGTCTCAAGCGTTGGTAGCAGGCTAACGGAGTATAGTTCGAGCCCCGAAGACCCACTTGACTCCTTATAACTGTCGACTCCCTAGAGAATGCGAGGTCCAACTTTTACGACGCGAGGACCACGAGAGTAGGTTCATTACTCTAAGTTGTTGGTTTAGAAGTTACCGGTGGGGTGCCCGTCGGTTAGTCGAGGTACGCAAGAACCCATCGCACACAGGTAGAAAACGGATCGAAGGACCAGTAACCAGGAACTCGTGTTCGTTACGTGGAATGCGTAGGCGGGCAAACGGTAGTTTCGTGTTGGGTTGCGGAAGTACTCCGTAGTGAGATTGAGTGCTTGGCGAAGCGTTGAAGTCCGCGTACCGCGTTATGACGCGCTTACAACAGCGGCGAAGAAGGTGAGAAGCTTTGACACGAGGTTAGACCGTGAGGTGCGGCTTTAGAGCACAGGAAGAACAGTTACCGATCCAGTTTCCGCTTCTTTAAATCACCGGTTACGCGAAGATCGTGATGTTTAGAGCGCCATCAATTGGTCGGTTGGGTGCCTTTGATGCTGGAGCAAAGGAACATCACAGCCCGCGGTACCGGCACGCTTAGCGCGAATTAGAATGACGCCTAGGCGGCCGGTACGGAAAGCGAACCTGTTGGTTTATCAGGCGTGACCGTCGGAGATAGGTTCGCCGTCTTAAGTCGTGGAGAATTGCGAAAGCGGGTCTACAACGAGCTCCGAAGTGGAACTGCATGGGCAGGAGTTTACGAGGAGCTACCGAGAGGAATCGTAGCCTCATATGATTAGTATAGGCAGCGACTGTATGATACGGTGACCAGAGTGATAAAGACACGGCGGAAGTTAGAGTTTAAGCGTATTTACCCGGACGACGTGAGACCAGTGGGCTTACCGCTAATGTAGGTAGTATCACCGGCCGTATGCGCTCAAACTGTACCCGCCAGAAGGCCTTACCAGGAGTAAACGCTTGGGCGTGCGCCGGCCATTGCCGCTCGGCGAGGTCAGTGAGAACCGCTGTATAAGGGCGGGCAGACCTAAAGTGATCGAGTAGCTAATAGAACCGTTCCATAGGATAAGGAGAGAACAGTCGGAATAAGTTGAGAGACATCAGGACTACCGTATGGAGTAGCTAGGGACGGGAAGCAGAAGCAAGTCGTTTATCAGCCACCGTGGGGAGCCCCGCGCTTGAGGCACGCCGACTGGGGAACAGCGGACCCGCCAGAACGGAACAAAGAAGGGAGACAAGTCAAGGCCGCCGCCGGCTAAGTAGCCCACCAGAGGTCTAGGCACCGGCAAGCCGCCCGGGGTGAGGGACGGTGGCAGAAAAGAAGAGCCCCGGCCCCCTGCCAGGAGGCCGGTGCAGCCGGGTAAGAGCGGGTGACGTAACAAGCTAACGCGAGACAAAAGGAAAAAGAAGGATGCGGTCCAGCCGGACCACCGGGGGGAAAAGGACGTAGGCCCCGGACGGAAGGGAGTCGGCGATAATACCGAGACCAAAGGCGGTGACCCAAGGTTCACTTCCACATTTTGGAAGAGTTTGCACAAGGCTATGGGTACTCGATTAAATTTTAGTACTGCTTTTCACCCACAAACTGACGGACAGACCGAGAGGACAAATCAAATCCTAGAAGATATGTTGAGGGCTTGTGTAATTGACTTCCAAGGAACTTGGGATGAATTCCTTCCGTTGGTGGAATTTTCTTACAACAATAGTTATCAGSCTACCATCGGAATGGCCCCTTATGAAGCACTTTACGGAAGAAAGTCTCGGTCTTCGGTTCATTGGAATGAAGTGGGTGAGAGGAAGTTGTTGGGTCTCGAGATAGTGCAACACACTGCAGAGGCAATCGAAAAGATCCGTCAACGAATGAGAACTGCTCAGAGTAGACAGAAGAGTTATGCGGATAGGAGGAGGAAGCAGTTGGAATTTGCTGTAGGGGACAAGGTCTTCCTAAAAGTGGCACCTATGAAGGGAATTATGAGGTTTGGGAAGAAAGRAAAGTTGAGCCCTCGTTTCGTTGGACCTTTTGAGATCCTCGAAAGGGTGGGCGACGTTGCTTATCGAGTTGCTTTGCCATCGGCCCTATCAGGTGTACATGATGTATTCCATGTTTCCATGCTAAGGAAATATGTTCCGGATCCCTCCCACATTCTCAGTTATGAAGCATTGAATCTTCGCGAGAACTTGTCTTATGAAGAGATGCCGTGGTAATCCTGGAAAGGGAGGAGAAAGTATTGAAGAGGRAGACGATACCATTAGTGAAAGTCCTTTGGAAGAATCATGCAGTTGAGGAAGCTACTTGGGAACGAGAAGAGAAAATACGGAATAAGTACCCATACTTATTCGCTGAGTACTAAATTTTGAAGACGAAATTTGTTTTATAGGGTGGAGTGTTGTAACACCCCGAATTTTCCTTTATTTAATTTGTTAGATTTTACATAAAAATTTATGTACCAACTAGATTGGACATGTAATTGTGGACTAAAGACTCGGCTTGGGAGTCTATTTATTTATTTAGTCGGAAGTTGGATTTTGAATGAAAGGAAGTTCGTTATGTGTAAATTATGGGTTTTGGTCAGATCGGGATGAGAAAGTCCAACGGATTGAATTATGGCCCAAAATTAAAAAAAAAAAAGAAGAAGAAAACCCTAAGTGATCYGCTTYTTCTTCTCTACTTGACAAACCCTTCATCTTCTTCACTTTACTGCCGTCGCCRCCGCCGCCACTCTCTCGCCACCTGACTCRACRCTACTCGBCGTAGCCTTCCYARCTCCTCCTCTTTTCCTTTGCTTCACGGCCGGCGTTTGAMACCACAGTTCGCGATCGGTCACCGCACCAACTGCCGCTCGAAATCACTGTGCGAGTCGCTGGCTCGATACCGCCAGTGCACACGGGAGACCGCCTGTTCTCTCGAGTCTCTTCTCCGATTTTTCCCTCTCGTTCCCAGACCACTCCAGATTCGGTAAGCTAGCCATCTCTTTTCTTTCTCTTCTTCTTCTTCCCGACGTAATTCGATCTAAACGATCATCGTCGGAGCTGTCACCGTTGTTGTCTCCTCTGGGGGAACGACCAGACCCGTGCGACATCGTCGCTGGACCTGCCTCGTTACCTACCGCTGTTTGGCGTGAACCGATCTGTGCGGTCGTCGCCAGTTTACCGCCATTATATTTTCTTCCTCTACTCAATGTTTTCTTGCTGGACAGAAACCGACCTTTTGCTGCCGAACCTTGCTGCTCGGTGCAACCAGAGCCGCCGCCATGTTTTCTTCCTCTGCTCAACGAAGTTTTACTTCAGTTTGCCGTCAGTCTAGCCTCTGTTCTGCTATCGCGACGCCGACCATTTCCTTGCCGTCGACCAATCGCCGGAAGCCGACAGAAACCTTGTGATCGACTGAGGCGAATTCTGGTTTAAGAACAAGCCCGGCACAACAGTGCCAAACCCAGCTCGTGAACAGGAGCCCAGCACACGCGCCTCACTGCCCGACACCCAGGCGCACAGACGGCCAGACACCCAGGGCCATTGTGCGCGTCGCTTGAAAACGCACGTTCAAGAAATCCCCATCTTAAGTAAAAGCCTGTCCACGTAAAGGACTTCGAGTAAGTGATCCTCTCGTTCATATCATTTTTAAATAAATGAATGCGAATGCTTTTAATTGTTAAGAGTATGTGTTATGTGGAATTTTATGTTGACATGTGGAACGAATACTTTTAATTGGTGATGTGTCATGTGGAATTATTATGTTGATATGTTGAATGGTGACGAAAGTCGAATTGTTTGTGGTTAGTAGTATTTTATGTTTAAGAATGCTGTAGTAATYTCATATCATGTATTATTTATCGAACGTTATTTTATGTAAGTTATATGCGATTCATGTCATGAGYATGYAGATAGAAGTTTACATCTCATTTGGCATGTGYCGTTCACGCATCTAAGGAGTGAACCGTTAGAAAATGAAATTTTGAAAGAAAACGTTAAAGTTTTGGAAATGTTAATATTTTTTTAAGAAAGGAGTGTAATACTAGCCACAAAAGATGTGAGTGGGGGACCGACGCACCCGACCCTACCCTCTTGGAGGGTAGGTATGAATGGAATGTTTATTGAAATGAAAATTTTTTCTGGGAATGTTGACCACTTTGCGGTTCTACCGGTAGGAATGGAATCTGGTTCCAAATAAGAATTGTCCGCTACAAGCTTGGTGGCTAGGCTTACAGTCTAGTGAGCTCGCGAATGAATGAAAGAAAATGAAAAGTTTTATTGTAAGTAAGTTTTGAAGAGAATGTTGTAATGAGTTTTGAAAATGGAATGTTTTGGGAAGGAGAAACTTCAAATTTTCACATGTAGGACATATTCATGCATTCATGCATGAGGTCACTTACTGGGCTTTTTAGTTCATTCCTGTTCCTTACGTTTCTTTGCAGATGGTATGTGACTAGATGGGGAGAGGAGCTCACTTGTGGGCGAACTTTGATACCCGAGGATTGATTTTCTACTTATGTATATAATAAGATTAACTTTTTAGATGTTTTAAATTCCTGAAGTTTTTGTTTTTGTGTGGTGTAGTTTTGAATGATTTAAATAGTCTTCCGCTGTATTTATTTTTGAACAAATGTTAAAGTCTTCCGCTATATTTACTTTTGAACAAATATCCGGTAAATATTGGATTGCTAAATAGATAGATGTTTATATTCTAGTAGAATGACGTAGCATTTTCGGATTTGGACGGTTCCTAATCTGGGGGTGTTACAACCAACCCTATTGATGGTAATTCTTTATGTATCTCCATCGTGAACTATAATGCGTTATTATGATATGTTTCCCTAAACCCTCTCTTTCCCATCTTGATTTTGTGAATGAACGTCTCTCTTAAATGTTCTACATAACTTTCCTAAAACTTGGAGAATTCTCAAATTTTTTTGTCACCTGCACACATACATAGTTTACAAGAAATGTTTACATTGATTTTAAATGGTTGATAAACTGCACATGCATTATTGTGATAACTCTTACCTGTCACATAACACATACTCGGAACTCATTGAGCCTAACTCACATGTTTTCTAATGTGTTTTAGTGGCAAGTGATGATTTACAGAGGAGCTCCAATTAGACGTGCGAGGTTTTGGGGTGTTGTGCTTATTTGGAATTTGTTTGGAACTTTAGGGATCAATTTGTACTTTTTCGATATTTATGAGATATGTAACTTGTATGGTTATAAGATGTAATTTGTTTTGAAACATTTTGCTATGTAATCGGTAGTAAGGACAAAACTATTGAGGTTCTAATTCACAAACAGTTAATGGATATCTTCAAAATTTTACAAGCTCCTTTAAGTTATAGTTTTCGCACTTAATTTAGCCTAATAGTAACTAGCGCGAGACATGCGATGACATGCATGACCCTAGTCATACCTAGGGACATGCAGGTCCTGACATTAGCATCCAAAAATCTCGATCGGCTGATAGCTTATATGTTTCCCATTCATAAAATCTAGGTGGAGGTTGCAAATATTGTCCAGCCGACAGGCATTTGTAAGGCAATGGAGGTCATTGAATGGAACCTCAAAAGGGCTCCTGACTTTATTCTCGAGGAACCTCTTACATATATCAACTTAGGAGGATGTGGAGAAACCAGAATGATATGAGTCAATGCCCGGCTGAAAGAAGAGCAAAAAGAAAATGTTAGTGTGATCATGCAATATAAAGATTGATTTGCATGGGAATATCATAAGATGCCAGGGCTGGATCAGTCTATAGTGGAATATCATTTGCTGATAAAGGAAGATTTCAAGCCTAAAATAAATAAGTGGCAGATGATATAACTCGACTTTATTTTCTAAGATAAAGGTTGAGGTTGAACTACTTTGGATATGCCAGTTCATAAAAACGGCCAAGTATTTTGCACGTCTCAATTTCAAACCATCGCTATGAAGGACTTTGACTTTTGAAGGCTTAAGCCATTGACATTATGCCTTGAATTTCTTCTCAGTCCTAATTTGTTGCAAAGAGGGTCTCGATTTCAAATGATTGTTGGACTTCAACTTTGAACGATTTGTTAAACATATGAGTAGTTTAAGCTCGTGCAATAGAAGAGTATAATTTGAAGTTCTAATGAAATTTCTAGATAGTTTTAATCCTTATTAAGGAGTGACGTGCAATTTAGACTTGTGCACTATGGAGCAACTCCATTTCCTTTTGTTGTTGAAGCAATTAGTTAGTTTTTAACTCTTATCAGGGAATAACATGCAGTTTAGGCTTGTACACTAATAAGCAACTTGAAGGTTTTCTTCTCTGCAACATTTAGACAGTTTTAACTTTTATGAAGGAGTAATATGCAGTTTAGGCTCGTATAATAGGGAGCATTTGCATTTGTTTTCGTTGACTCTTTGGCTTCAAATGCTAAGGAAATATTGCCACCACTTCAAAATTCCAACTTCTTCTCATATTTGTATGGTGCCTTCATAGGAATACCTTGATTATTAGTGGCAAGGATGCTTATTTCCATATCATGTGCACGATTAGCTAATTATTCAAACATTGGGAGTTGAATGCCTTTAAGGATATATTGAAGACTCCATTATATGCTTTGGATGCGCATCTCAATTTAAGAAGTCTCGCAAAATTTGTCTCTATAATTTAGATCAAATTCCTCCATCGATTGATAAATTCAATTGTCAGATTCATCCTTTCACTACAAGTTAAGCTTAATTCAAGCACGCTAATAGTCTGCCTGGGAGTGAGATTTGTATACCGATCACCATTACCTTTTAAGAGATCTACCAAACTATTTGACAAGTAGACCACCTTTGGTAACTATTAGATGATTTAAAAAAGTGTGCTACATGCTTCTTTAGGATTTTCTTCCCCATCAAACCATTGAAGTTTAGGAGATTGATAAATTATTAGCATTTGGAGATTACACATCTTTTTTAGTACATGGTTTGGTGTACCTAAAGAAGATTTTGGTGTTTCCTTCATACTTTTCTTCAATTGTTTCAGCATAATGTCCTTCAAGTGTTTATCAAGTTTAACCCATTAGAAGAAACTTGAATGTACATCATCTGTATTTTCAAATCTTGCTTCAAATTGAGATTGTATTTGAGAAACTATAGCAGATTCAACCTCATTTGCAATTTCTACTTGTTTTGTAGTTTTATTTGTTTCTCTAGTATTGTCGAGTCGATTCAACAGTCGAGTAAGTGTGAGATCTCGTCGTTTGGAATCCTTTGCAAGTCTTCCCACCAACTTGGTCAACATTGCAATTTGTTCTTCAAAAACTGAGGCATCTACCATCATAGTAAACATAATAGATGAAGTTGTAGTTGAATCTTCATGACAAAACTTCTTCAATTGYAAAGTTCCTTYACAAATAGCAATTGCGGAGTTTCCAAGGTGATCACCAYTTTCTTGTTTTGATTTTTGAGGATTACATCCCAGATTCAATTGAGATATTGTCATTACGGAGACATGATTAGTGCAATTGAATGTTGGGTTATTTGTAGCTAATCCTCCCACATAATTTTTTGAAAGGGCTCTTTCCCCACCCTACATAACAAGTCCCATGGAGGTAGCATATGCAGTTGAATCAATTTTTTCTCTAGCAGTTGCAACCTTAGGAAGAGTAGCCTTTGTGGTGCAGTTTTTGAGAGCAATTATGTCACTTGAATCTGATTTGGAGAGAAGAGATGAGTGGCTAGTGTTGCCCCGCTAACCATGCCAAAATTTGTATACACAAGATTCTCTTTTACAAAATATTACAAACAAACAAGAAATATATAGCAAATAATAATTTATAAAACTTGATATAAAGTGGTTAGAATGTCCGAACTGTTCTCAATTTGAGAATGAACTACGATAATTCTTCTATTTGCATTTGAAATTGAGGGCTTTGCAGCTTTATCTTGGATACAAAGGTGGAACCTCCTCAAAATTTTTAGAAGAAGGTCTAGAAGACTTATTACCTTGAAATCGAAGTCTAATATTATTTGTTGGACGGAAGACTTTCCATACTTGGAGAAAATGTAGAGAGTGTCAGCATTTTTGAGTTTTGCCAATTCTACTAGTATAATTTCCATCCCTTTGCCCTTAGTCTTTGCCCCACATTTATCAACATGATAAGAAGATTTGACTGGTCAAAGTCTCATCCAGGAGTGATGTGTGGCACCATTTGGTCCACTAGCTATGTCTTCGATTTTAATTTGTCAAATCCTATAATGTTTGGCACGTTTCAACACTTTGTTGGACTAGACACTAAATTTGCCTAGGCCTGTCATGATAATTTTAATTTAAATATTTGTGTATTTTAAATAAATTATGAAAATTAATTCCATAAAATTTTAATATTTACAATGACATCTTTAAAATGAGGACCATCCTGAACAGTACCCTAATCTAGTTTACTTTCACCTATRCATAATACTAATAGTGTGTTAACCGYAGAAAACCTTCAAAACCCTTATTTGGCCTCTTTTGTTGAGGAAACTAATTCTCCCRGCGGACATAAAGAAACAACCAAAATGGCGGTGACGTACTCAGCGACGAAACCCAGGAAGGCGGGTTTAGAGGCGTCGCAAGAGCAGATTCATAAGATTAGAATCACTCTTTTATCCAAGAATGCTAAGAATCTCGAGAAAGGCAAGCCTACTCGATCTTTTATAAGAATTTTTTCTGATACCCACAAATGCCGATGGAGTTTTATGAGATATGAATTCATGTGTTCATTCGCTAAGTTTTATTTAATTGTTCTTACTTCATTTTATTTTCTAATTTTTAAGTAGAAAGACAAAATAAAATTGCTGATATTAGATGGGGTTCGATTTTAACATCATTTTCCCAGTGTATGGTTTATAGTGTTAAAACCGAACATTCAAAAGATTGTGGCATCTAAAATGTGGAAAGGTAGAGTAATAAAATTGTGGGAGAATGATGTTCGATTTTGAATGTTCGGTTTTATGGCATCTAAAATGTGGAAAGGTAGTGTAATAAGATTTTGGCATCATTCTCCCAATATCAGAAAGACAGGGTCTATTTGCATTTTTCTATATTTTGGAAGTTCGTGGCATCTAAAATGAATCAAAAGATTGTGGAACGAATGAGCTAAAATTCTTATGACAAAATGATTTTGTGCCAGTTTATAATTTGATTAGTTTGTGATGACCTTTTGTAAATTATGTGATAATCTTATGATCCGATTATATGCATTTGTAATGATGGTATGTGCTGATTTGGTCCGCAAAGCGGAGGACAAGACCATGAGGGTCAAGGGTCCTATGAGGATGCCCACCAAGGTTCTTCGCATCACTACAAGAAAGTCTCCCTGTAGGAAAGGTATCAGTTTGATATAGGCGTAAAAGATGCACCATCARAGACCGTTGTTTCAATTGTTTGTTTCATATCTGTTTTATGTATATAGGGACAAATACCTAGGATACATTTGAGCTTYGTGTACATAAGCGAGTGATTGATCTCTTCAGCTCCCCAGATGTCGTGAAGTAAATCACCTCAATTACTATTGAACCTGATGTAGAAGTTGAGGTTACTATTACTGATCCTTAGACTTGTATAATCACTATTTGACCTAGTGTAAAAGTTGGAGGCTTGAAACTATAAGACTTTTAGTTTATATTCGGAACTTCCTTTTGCTCATTTTAGCTCTTGCATGAATCAAGGATTTCTTAAAGGAGAAGGGATATTGGCATTTTTTTTTTTTTATGTTAACATCGACTTTAAAACACAAAATTCTCCAAATCGTGTGGAAAGTTAAATGAGTAGAGACTTGAAAATGTTAATTATTTTCTATTGCAAGTGATCTTGTCGTTTTACCCCAATATTCGAATTCCATTACTAGTTTTGAGTGCAAGTCTCCAAGATTTTTGAGTTCGGTGCACCATCTTGTGTGATTTATTGATTGTTGATGTTATTATTTACTAATGCATATTAAAAAGAGCATTTCGGTATTAACYAAGAAACATATAAATTAAATTCCCACGATTAATGAACTGTACTATTTAGCTTTACATATCATTGGCTTGGTGCAAGTAAATTGTGATTCACCATCACTGTTTTTCTTCCCTTTTTTTCTCTTTTTGGGGGGGTAAATAATAGAACTGAATGAGGCAATTCAATTAGTTTAGCAAGCACAAAAAAAGATTTATTATCATGAATGACTAAAAATACATGATGATCAACCCCTTAGCTATAATCAAGAGTCCAATTGGTTTTGGTGTYAGGGGTCAACTGCTGAGCAACCACAACTTCGTTGAGCATTATTAAATTCGATTCTAATACAGCAGCAGTATGTTTAGAAGACTTCCTCTTGACAAATAGCTTCAGATTCCTCTGGACAAGTCGCGTCAGATTCCTTTCAAGACACTGCTGCTAAATGAAATTGAAATAGCCACTTTATCAAGCCACCAAGAAATGAGTTATCTTTATAATATCTTTGTAGCAAAATCACCAACACATAAGTCCATCTACCTGTACCAACCRTAAGAACACTTCCTTCGAACCTTTCTACATATCATGAGAAATTTAACATTCAAGAGAAAAGGTGATCACAAGATCCTACGTCTCTATTGTAAGTAAAAATATGTCTAGCAGTATAAAAATATAATTGTATATTATCGTGTATTACTTTATCGATTTTATGTTTAATGCAATAAGACAAAAATAATGCAAGATTTACCTTTTTCTTTATGCTCCAACTCTAACTTGGATGTTAACTGAGGACCTATCTACATTCCTAACTCTAAACCCTAGTCTACAATAGTGTATTTATAGACCTTTAAAAATCATAACCCTAAGTGAATTAGGTGGTTTATTAGGCAACTTCCATTAGGCATCAAGAAATCCAATTGGCACTTAATATTAGCCCAACACTTTTGACCACTTTATTTGGGCTCATTTAGGATTCCAAGTTACTTACTCTTGAAATTAAATTAATTTATTTTGATCACCAACAAATAAATTTATTTATCAATTTCGTTAATAATCTTTCACATTATACTCAACTTTGGGATATGTTAGGATCTCAACCTATTCGGTACAAGTTAGTACAAATAATCGTTTTTCCCCTGAAGGTCCTATTGTGTCTGACTTCCTAGGTTCATCATTAAATATCAATCAAAACTAATATTGAACCTATTTAATATGAATTCACTAGTATGTTCCCATAACTCCATACCGGGATTCCCATAGATCGTAGTCAGTGTCTCGCCAAACACTCCATGACTCTTATTTAATGAATTAAAAAGTTGGTCGACTTCTATCAAATGAACCAAGACTATAGCATTTTATTCATTCCATTTTAATATTCTTTTGGGAAAATATCAAGTACATTATCTTCATTCTTTGACTACTATGAGAAATTCTTTTCTAATACATTTCACTTTGCACGATGATTTCTTAGTCAAGCAACAAAGTACGAGGATATATTTCTTCCTAAAAAAGAAGTAATGGATTCCTTAYTGCATGCACATGTTCTCATATATCTTATACTAGTTCTACAAATTACCTTATACTTAACATATAYTCTAAGTAGTTAATAGTAGTAAGTCATAGTTAAGGGAATATGAGACATATCATCTCAGGTCAAAGGAGTCAAACCTCCTAGTCCAATGATAAGTAATTTCCCGTTTAATTATTCATTTCATTTAAGTCATGTTCAAGTTCATTTGTCCATACAAATAACTCTCTTATTTACACTGGTATGAGATTTGTCATTCTCCATCCTATTAGTATCTCTATACTTAATCACATGGAATATAAACAGGACATATCTTTACGGATTATATTTTGCCCTAATAATAATCTCATGACTAGGAAAATTTATTATTACTTTTTGTTATTATTTTATCTAATTATCATGCTCATATGAAAAAAAATAAACAATTAATAAATGAATATAATGAAAAATAATGTAAATAATTCTTTTATTATAAATGTTTGACTAGTACAAATATATAATGCTCTAGGAATCATCACTAACACCTATTTGCACTAAGGGCACAAATTACTAGCTATAATGCAATCTAGCTATACATCGGGTACCATCAACTTTTGCAAACAAGCCAACCAATAAAAGCACATCAAACATGTTTCTTAAGCCTTAACGGTGGAAACTGAAAGCTCCAAGAATTTTAATTATTCTTGTTTTGATGATAACAAATATTGATGAGGGACTAATGAATGTTTTTTGGATTGTTGTGATTGCGCTTTTATCTTGAACATTTACAATGGTCTATATCCATTAATTGCACAAGGATGCATAATAAAGATCAAGGACTTCAAGACTTTTCAAAGATCCTAGTTCTTAATAAACTTAGAATTAGGATCTTCAAGGTGGGGCCAATGGTGGAACATGGTTCTCAATAGACTTAGAACTAGTTTACGACTCTTTGCAACCTGTTGAAGAAAGTTGTCGACAGGTCAAAAAGAGATTGGCATTTAAAAATTGGAGAATCCCTATGGGTGTATCAAACAATATTTCATACTCCAACCYAAGCTAGGCCATATGCGTTGGTTTATGATGTTGAAGYAGTTCTTCCTCTTAAGCATTAATTACCTTCGTTAAGGATAGCTATCGAAGAAGGGTTCACATAAGAAGAAAATGCATGTTTGCGTCTTGAAGAGTTAGAAGCACTTGACAAAAAGAAGCTTGGAAGTGCAACAACGTCTGGAATGTGATCAAGCTCGCATCTCCAGAGCCTTCAACAGAAAGTTCGTCCTCATTCTTTTCAAATGGGTGATATGGTGCTCGCAATCCAAAGGCCAATCATATATCCTCAAAAAATAAAGAAGCTCACAACAAAGTGGGATGGTCTATATGTTGTGCAAGAAGTCTATTCAAGTGGCTCATACATGCTTGTTGACAAAGATAGATTAAGTATTGGCCCCATCAATRGAAAGTATTTTAAGCGCTACAATGCATAAATTGCAAAATAATTTCGCCATGCTCCTAGTGTACAAGCCTAAATTGCACATGCTCCTTGATAATAGTTAAAAAACTGTCTAAATCTCTCAAACAAATTCAAGATGCTCCTTACCTGCATGAGCTGAAACTGTAAAAAATCACCCACCAAAAGTGTTGTATATGGTGAAACTACTAAAGCACTCCAACAAGTCCATGTTGGTACAAACGGATGCTCCTTACCTGCATGAGCTAACTGTGGAAAACACCCACCAAAAGTGTTATATGTGGTGAAACTGTAAAGCACTCCAACAAGTCCAAGTTAGTACAAACAGATGCTCTGAGCCTGCATGAGCTAAAATTGCAAAAAATACCTACCAAAAGTGTTGTATGTGGTAAAACTGCTAAAACACTCTAACAAGTCCAAGTTAGTAAAAATGGATACTCCCGGCCCRCAAGAGTTTAAACTATGTAAGTCTTAGCCYAAAAATTCTTTCACATCTTCGAACTACGTTTYTTACTTGATTCCTTTTAAAGGATACATAGATAGCTTGGAAATCAATTTCTAAGTTCAGTCAAAACATAATAGAGCTAATAATCTTTAATTGAGTAAACAATTTGTAAATAAAAGATAGACAAAATTGGTCGAGGAAATGCAAGTTTTATTCATTTACTACATATAAATAAGTGGTTGAATAGGGGGCATGAAACAAAGTCTATTCAAATATTGAATTGCAAATTAACTATCTCTTCCTTGCTTGCTTCAAGAAGTCCTTTCATATCTTCATGGCCTTGTCARATTGAAAGAGAGTATTTTCAATGGCGACAACTTCATCTTTCCTGGCAAAACAAACTACCTCTACATTCCTCAACTCTTCGCAACTCTCCTCAAGCGTAGCTTGGAGTTCCTTCTTCCTCTTTTTAAGAGCGTCAAGTTCCTCTCATAGGTTGTCAATCTTCATGGAAGTCGCCTAGCGACCCCTCTCGGATTGCGCGAGTTGCGACTTCGCTCTAGAAAGAGACTCAAATGCACCTCCTTAGCCGTCAAGTCAAATGCAGAGGACCTCAAAGTGTCATAATTGCGAGCTTCTTCAGAGAGGTTAACTAAGTACTCCTTAGAGGAAGAAAAATCAATGGAGCTCATCTTCTTCATCTCTTCAAATACTATCCACACTTCTTCTTCAATAGCGGAGATGGATTCAATTGGCATTTAAGTAAGCTTCTCAGTAACTTAGCATCAGAAAAGTTAAAGATATTGACGCTGAACATTCTTTATAACATCAACTCCATGGAACTCTGAAATGGTGACAGCAACAAGTTACCTTTGAGAAGGCCTTACCCTTTTATTGCGTGAAGGAAGAGGCAGACCATTTGTCTTCAAATGTATGCTAGTTGGCTTCCTAACAGAATTGCCAATCAATGGCAGAGTAAGCATAGGAGATTGAGTAGTATTATCATCATTCTCACACAAGTCGATTTGAGGCAAGACACTCTCGATCCCATCTGTAARAAGTGGAACTTCATTCGCATATGGAAGTCCTTCAAGTGCCTCTAACTGTGAGGATTAAAGAGTTAGAAGAAGTCTAAACCTAAATATATTTATGTTGAGAGTGATGTACTTACATGAAGTGCTAAAATCTAAGGAGACATAGTCGAACTAGGTACTTCTTGCAAAAAGCCGAAAGAGGTAGTAGCACCACCTAATGTCTTCTTCTTCCTCTTTAAATGATGGTTCCATGGTCGATCTTGCTCCTTATCACTTACTATCCCACTTTCACTAGAAAGGGTATCAACTTGCCTGCCAACTATAGAAGAACCCACAACTCCAGATTGAAATTTAACTCCAAAGAGGTGCAATAGTAACTTATTCATTCGGGAAATTACAGCTTCTTTAAAAATAGAAGAAAGTCTTAGAGGATTGGAGATCACTACACCTTTTCCCTTAGAAAAAATACTGGCAATACCACTTGTGCGAGAATCCCGCCAAGTATTATACTCTTTCATAGCAAGTGGCTTTGATGTCTTTCCGGGAAGTATTACAAGGGCGCGTGTCCTAAGGCAAACAGTTGGTGTCCAAAGTCGAACGACATCCTCTAAGGTGTGCAAGTAAGGTTTTCTCCTCAAATGACCAAGAATATCTCGACAAAACTCAAATTGCCCGCAAAATCTATGCGRACTGTAAGGTTCTATCACATAATGGAATCCTGTCAAAGGGTCAAGAAGTTGGAGCATATACTAATAAATTAACCAAACTAAGTCGATGATAAAGTCCCATTATCCACCAAAGGTCGCTCAATTTCGCCAGTCATATATTTACATGAAATGGAAGAAGGATCTATGCGTATGAAAATTGCTTGTGCAGCCGAAAGGGTAAAATATATAGCCATCTTCTCTCCATGAAACTTAATCATACTTGCAGTCGAAACGCATCTATTACTCTCGTGATGGGTGTCAAAGTACTAAGCAATCCATGCATACATGTAATGAATTTGGAACGTCGCACGACACTCCTTTAGAAATGGAGACTGCGAGACCTTGCTCAAATCGTTGTAGATACTCGCTAAAGCTGGTATAGCTAGTGAGAAGCTCCGCCTAGAAGCCATAAGACTAGCCATCTTAAAACCACCAGGACTAATGCAATTGATCTCTTTGCCTGGAGTAACAAATTTACAAAGCTAACAAGACAAAAATGCAGCCAAGTTTACATCCTCTCTCAAAGACTCTGGAATGTCGAGTACATCGAATGGTTCGTTTTCTCCCTCCACAATAGTCAAACAAGTCCTATCCATGATACCTTTAGAGTTGTTCAACGTTCTTGGCTTTGTGGTAGTTCGTCAATTATACAGTCTTAAGGGAGGCGGTGCATACCTATTTGTCTCTTTAAATCAAAATTGGCACCAATCGCCAAATGAAACTCCATGTGGATCACCGTTCGTAAGTCTTTCAAAGGAGAAAAAGAGAAACTTACAACTTTCAAGAATCAAGGGATTGCCTTCATTATCAACCTCGTAAAGCTCATTGGTGAAAGGGATTACCTCATCATAAAATGAACCACGTATRGGAAGACCGCCAAAACTCTTCAAGTCCCAAAGTCATATAAACAATTCACCAATGGAAATGTGTAACGTGTTCGTTGATGGACACAAAAGTTTGCAAAAGACATGCATGACATGGCTATAGTAATCATATGTAAACAAGGAATCATGGATGGCATCGTATATTTTCATCTTACGAAGAAGCTCCTTATGTTTTACAAGTATAGTTTCCAGCCACTCCCAATAATTCCGTGTGAAGCTAGTCAAGCCAAAGTTTGAGATGGGACATTCCTAGAAGTCTTGCCGAGATTGCAATCTGCAAAACRAAGATAGAAACTTTTGGAGGTTTTGTTGGCTTCATGAGCTGAAGACAACAACAGCGAAACTTCTCGAGTGATGAGGTGGAGGATGAGTCTACTACTTCCTTGAAGCATGTTGTCGACCACTTACCAATGTCAAAATTTATATAGTTGGAAGATCGATTCGTATTAAGGTATCTTGATGCCACCGGAAGAGCATCCAAAGTCATGGGATTAAAGTGAGATCCCCTTCAATTATCTGAGATGAAGATATGTGRCTTTGGCTTCTCAAAATCCTTGATCTCCATTKCACTAAGAATTTMGAGTGGCAAATCTTCAGAATTTTCAAAGGATAAGTATGATGAGCCTTCAAAAAAATGGGCGCGAAAGGGGTGGAAAAAAAAAAGGGAGTTCAAGAAAAAAAAGACAAGGAGTTAAAAAAAGAACATGAAAAAAAATTACGAGAATGTTAAAAAAATATTTTTGCAAAAAAAATTTGCAAAAAGGAAAAGGGGGATACAGTCTGGGCCCGACAGATGCAGGGCCCAAACGACAAAGGAGAAATCAATGGAGTAAAGGGCCTGGCCCAAAACCCAACTCAAACTGGCCAAAACAAAAGGAAAGAAAAAAGAAAAAAAAAGGTGAAAAGAWAGCMAGCCCAAATCAAAAGTAAAAAAGAACAAACAGGAAAGGAAATTTGGGCCCAAGCTCAACTCACAACCCAGCCGATACTCGACCCAACCAAGCTTTCTTTCGGCCCACGCAGGAAAAAAAACCAAAAAAAAAAAAAGAACCTTCAGCTGTCGGCATGACGGCACGTCAAACCCCGGAGCCATCCCATCTCGGCTGCCCGCTGCTAGTCGCCGTGACCATCTTCGGAGGTAGCAGAAGGTTGAGTCTTTTTCTGAACAAAACGTCTAGACCGACAATGCGAAGGAAAACTCAATTCACTGTTCATTATTCATCACTGCCAATGCTTGGAACCTCTGCCATGGCCGTTGCCAAGGCAACAGGAGGCAATTCAAGGGATTCCATGAAGTGGCAAGGAATGGAAACAGGCGGGATTTCAGATCTCTTCGTCGCTGCTCATTATCCTTTGTTGTCGTCATCGCGGAGGAAAAACACGAAAACTTTGCCGCCAAAGATGGGGAAGAACGTGAAGTAAGCAAGCTGCTGCAGGTCGGAAGAGGGCAGAAGGCTTGTTGTGCTCGCTGCTCGCCATCTCACAGCCGAAAATGCAATGGGGATCTACAGTTGCCGCTGCGCATTCGAGTTGTTTGGCTATCGAGGAGAGCTTTRAAAGACTCGCTGCTACGAGTTGGAAAAGGCCGAAAAGGCCGAAAAGATGAGAGGATAGGAAGACAATGTCAGGGTCCGATGGCCATCGCAGAACAGAAGGCACGTGATGGCAGTGGCCACCACTGCAACTTGGAGACAACGGCATGCAGGAGAATCGAACCGAGCTAAGGGCTACGGGTCTGAATGCTAGATTCGGATCCGAGGCTTGGATCTCCTTCTTTGCCCATGAAGCACGGATCTGGGTCTTCGAGTCTTGGGTCTTCAGAGCTTGGGCCTGTGGGGCTTGGGAGAAGGGGCGKCAGCGTTAGCTGGAYACGTAATTAGGGTCTTTTTTAAGACTTGGGCTCTAACCAATTTCTTTTGGGTTTCCTCATTYCATAACCAATCAAGTCCAAYAAATTAAATTTTACATGCTTTCTTTTGGACCATAATTTAATATTAAATTAGCTTTTGATTTTCAAATAAGGAACGAATGGGCTTTAACGTGTCGAGCCTAAATTAATTAATTAAAAATTCAAACTTAATTAACATGGTAAATTTCATATTTAAATAAATGTACTCTTACATAAACATACAAATAAACAATAATAATATAGACAATTTATTAAAYCCTAATTGGCATATCGAATATTAGGGCTTTCAAGTCCTTCCGTTGCAAAATAACCAAAAACATTAAAAATCACGATATTAATAAATCAATAATTGGATTCTAAATTTTATGATCATATAAAATTCGTAAAATGAAAWATAACATCCTGCATATTACAATATCATACCCTATAAAAATAAATTTCGTTCTCAAAATTTAGGACTCACCGAACATGTATGGGTACTTCTCACGCATTTCCTCTTCTCATTCCCAAGTAGCCTCTTCAACAGCATAATTCCTCTAGAGAACTTTAACTAGTGTTATCGCTTTCCTCCTCAATACCTTTTCTACTCTTTCCAATATTTTCACTGGCATCTCTTCGTAGGACAAGTTCTCATGAAGATCCTACGCTTCATAACTGATAATATAGGAGGGATCCGAAACATATTTCCTTAGCATTGAAACATTAAGCACACATTGTGCACACCTGATAGGGTTGGTGACAAAGCAACCCGATAGGCTAAGTCGCCCACTCTTTCGAGAATCTCAAAGGGTCCAACAAACCAAGGGGCTCAACTTCCCCTTCTTTCCAAATCTTATAATCCCCTTCATAGGTGCTACCTTTAGAAAGACCTTATCCCCAATTACAAACTCCAAGTGCTTCCTTCTCCTATCTGCATAACTTTTCTATCTACTCTTAGCAGTTTTCATCCGTTGATGAATCTTTTCAACTGCCTCGATGGTGTGTTCTACTATCTCGGGACCTAGCAATTTCCTCTCACCAATTTCGTCCTAATAAACTGGCGACCTACACCTCCTTCTGTAAAGTGCCTCATAAGGGATCATACCAATAGTAGCCTGATAGCTATTGTTATAGGAAAATTCCAACAAAGAAAGAAATTCATTCCAAGTTCCCTGAAAGTCAATCGCACAAGCTCTCAACATATCTTCCAAGATCTATTGTCCTCTCGGTTTGTCCGTCTGTTTGTGGGTGGAAACCAAGTACCCATGACCTTATGCAAACTCTTCCAAAATGTAGAAGTAAACATTGGGTCACGATCGGACACAATGGATAGTGGAACACCATGAAGTCTGACAATCTCTGCCACATACAATTTCGCATACTTCTCCATACTATGGTAGTTTTAACATGCAAAAAGTGTGCCGACTTCGTAAGACGGTCCATAATTCCCAAAATAGCATTGTATCACTTCCTTGTCCTTGGCAATCCAATGATGAAATCTGTACCAATACGCTCCCAAAAGAAAAAATGGAACTTTGATCTATACATTTGTTAAAATGATGCTTGCTTAAAGAAGACAATGACTAAGCTTGATGATTGAGATTGACGTAAAAGATGATGCTTAGTTGGATTAATCATTCTAAAGAGTATGGATCCTAAGGTTTCACAATATAGATGGGCTTTTTGGCCTAATACTCCTTTTGTAATAACCATCCAAACACATAATAAATTTGGGGCTTGAATATATTAACTAAGCAAAAATTAGACTTGGGCTTAGAATAAGAATGAAAACCATACTTTCCCCCAATTAACTATTATCTGTCTCTAGTACACTAGGTTTGTTGATTAGCATAAATAAGAAAATAAAAAGAAAAATGAGATAAATCATAATTAGGTTAATAATTGTTATATGTAAATAGGTCTTCCTATGTAATATGAGATTATTTGTACATAACTCGACGTGAAAGACCAGATTTATGTGAAACAATATGGAAAGCATATAAGTGAAAGATGAAGATAATAGATATATGTCTATAATCATGTTCTCACTTGTATAAAATAATTTAAAGCAAATTTGAGCTATTATTATTTACCTTTTTAACTATGTTTTTTACTTAAAAAGTTGAGTTAACCCTTAAAAGTGCTCCTCAAAAAATATCTTTTCATATTGAAAATGTTTGAGTTGTGATAATAGAACTCCATATCCACAATTATAAATGTGGAATGGTAAGATWTGAAACAAGATCATATGTAAATACTAAGTTGAATAAAAATAAATAAAACCTAATATTGGTAAAATTTAATTTTATTGATATAAGATTCGAAAGGATAAAATACAAATTCCCAAATAAATTAATAAACTAATAAAAGATAAGAACTGTGCAAAACTTAACCCCAAAAAAAAAAAAAAAAAAGATATGCCCTACTCAAAGGATCAGTGAAACGCCATAAACCAAGACAAACGGTTGGCCTTCAATTTGTTTGGATTCTATTTGTTGCTTTAATGGGCAATGATTATGACAAAGAATGAGCTTGTAAGATGATTCAATTTAGTAACTTTTGGCTCCATTTGTTGTTTGGTTTTATGAGCCTCAATGATGGGCTAAACATTCATGAACCAAGCCAAACTTTTGGCATTGTTATTGAGCTGCATTGCTTCTTGGCTTAAGGGACAATGAGACATTGACAAAGCCAAATTAGAGGGTGTACCAATAGAGCTGCATTAATTATTGTCAAACAAGTTTTATTGCATCAAACAGAAATGCCATACTATGTTTGAATGGATTGTCCTTTTTACTTTGTCTCATTTAATTTGCCCCTGTTTTCCTTCGGGTTTTCTCGTAAATTAAATTATAAATATCAATTTATATAAATTTGACTCTCATTAATTCTAAATTAATTATTTTATAGTACTCTAATTCATTAATTAAAAAAAGAAAGTAAATAGATTCATGTTAATAAAGAACATATTATGGATATAAAATCTAATATATACATAATTTGTTGATTTATATGATAATCAAAATTAGAGTAAGGATTGATAGTTTCCACTGTTATAGTAAATTATGGAAAAAAATAAAATTTTTAATGCAATTTTAAATTTTTTGCAAATATCTAATTTTTTAACCGTACTCTTTAAACTGTTGGGAAAAAAGAGCTTTTACGTACACATTTGATTATTTTATTATAAAATTTATTGCCAAAATTTTTTAGTTATAACATATTCCAAAACTATGTTTAAAAACAGACTTTTTACCAGTATCTTGTGTGGCATCACAAAGAAAAGCATCGTCAAAAGCCCTTTTTTTTTGTGTTTTTGGGTAACGTCTAACATAAATTATTAAATCAAGCCAACTTTTGACATTACCATTGGACTGCATTTCTTTTTGGCCTTATGGGCCATGTGATTAGGCTGGTAATGACCATGAGATATTGACCAAACCAAACTAAATCATGAGTTGATTGAGTTGCATTAGTTCTAGTCAAATCTTTATGGCATGGAAGAAAAACCCTAAACTATTTTTGAAAGGATATTCTATTCTTTTCTTCTTATTTTCGTTGGCCATGTATTGTTGATAATGAGGGTACTTATCATATCCTTAGGTGTTTCTCCTAATTTAAAATTTTAAATCTCGATCTTTTCACATGTGACTCTAATGAATTCAAACTTAAYTACTTCACAATATTCTAAATTTATTAATTAAGAAAATAAGCAAATAATTTCATCTTAATATATCGAAAAATTATGAATACAAAATCTAATATACGCATATAATGCAACAAAATAGCTTTGTTACTGTATGCCCTATATAGTGAGAATAATTTTTTATCACAACAATTTCAATATTGATAAAGTAAAAGGTTATCAATACATATACATGATCTGGCAACAATAAATATTTTATCTTTAAGAGTTGTCATAGAAAATTTCCGGCCTCTCAATAGGTTTGGAGGGAGCAATTTAGTAATGATTTTRAGTGACAACAACCATAGTCATTTTGACGACCCACCCTTCCCTAAGTTCCACTAGGAAGGAGCGAGTGCCGCCTATCTCTCGATAGTCGAAGAGTCGAATAGTCAAAATGTCTAAAACCTCATAAAATAATTTAGGCAACTTAAAACTTCGAAGTAAATAATTACAAACCTGAATAATTTACAATCCAAAAACATCATAAAGAACATCTTCCAAAAATAAATAATACATATGTACTAGAACTATTTCAGCAACCCTGAGCTTCACAAAATATATTCCTGCAAATGCTTCTAAGCTCAGAATTCCTGCTACCTCTAGTAATTAGTACCTGTTACATGAGAAAAATAGTGAGCTAGGCTTAGCGAGTCCCAAGGAGTGTGCCATGTGCAATTAAAAGATATTCAAGTGCATATAATATATAAAAAACAAGCAATCACAATTGCAGAAGACATATCAAAATAGTTAGTGTTCAAAACGTATCATGAATCAAATTATTAAATAATCCGAACACACAAAAGCTCAAAAACTGATCAAGAACGTAAGAAAAGATATTACAAAGTAGGATAGAAAATTCCAAATTACCACCTGTTTGATTTGGTGGGGCTAAATATTACTAGCATTTATACCCAAATTACGCATGTAATTTTCAACCTCACACAACATAAGCAAAAGTACCCGCTAGCAAGGGTACACGAATCAGTCTGATGGGACAAAACCTCCTAACCTGGGCACAAGCGTCCTTCACAAGAGAATGGGGCCCTGCCACATAACYATCTGCCCCATGAATTCTCGGTCYGCCACTAGGTACCACCGACTAGGCCTTATGGCTATCTTCGGGGGCTGACAAATGGCTTGTACTGGCAACTAGCTAAGCACAACACATTGCTTGTGTATCTGGCCTCTCGAGACAACTAACAGAGTACTTGTTTTTCACAATTGAATCCACAATCACAAATCCTCGATCACGAGGTTCACAATCACAGTGTCCAAAATCAATTCTAAGTTCTAACTCTCAATATCAAATCAATAGCGTTTTCAGAATTTTGAATGACTTGGTAAATCAATGTTTTAATTCAAACAATGAATACTTGTACTTCAAAAACGTAGAAAAGATATTATTAGTAGATCATAGTAAAAGGGATAATTTTGTTCAAAGCATTTTTTGAACCATTGTAAAAACTCAATGATTTGGAAATACTTAGAATATTTCAATTGAGTAATCGAATTTCATGCATTTTGAGGATCAATATAAAATAGAGAAATTCACATTCAATCGTACGCGAGTTTATTAAAAACATATCTAGAGTATGCTCGAAATAAAATATGCATTTTTTTCTAAGGAGTCTAAAAGACAGAGGGACTCATGATAATAACTGAGGAAATTTTAAAATGCACAACTAGAATATCAAAATTGCATGCACTTGAGAGTTTTAGAGAAATTGAAGTGACTTACCTGAACTCACGTACATAATCAGCTAAAAAATCCGAATTAAGATTTCCTAAAATATGTAGGAAAAGTATCCTCAGTTGATTTATTAATCTGGCTAAGTTTTCATTCCAAATATTTACACGTAAGGTCATGTACAGAACTGTTTGCCCAGCATGAGCAATGTTTGATAAAATAGTACTGGAGTCCTGGTTCTAGTTTTCTTACGAAACTTACATGGAAATGTGAACAGTAGGCTAAATGTACATACGGTTATTCTTAAATTCGAGAATGGATAGATAGCAATTTGATTACAAAATCAAGGTTTGGTGTCTTCTCGACTAAACTATCCAATTTAGATGTTTTATCAATAAYTGGAGTTTTACTTAGGCCAATTTTAATGAAAAAACTCATATTCTTAGTTCGAACATATTCATGAAAAATTAGTGCCTAAGAGTGTGTACTTAACTCCCAAAATTCATCCAAAYAGAAGAGTGAAACAGGGGATGTCCAAATTGACAAGGTAAGAGTGTTTTGATCATGTCTCCAATTTTGGTTACTAAATTTATGTAGAATCAGTAATTGTTCATAATATTCATAGCTATGAAAATACCTCATATGAACAATCCCAACGAGTAACAAATTCAAAATGCACAAAGATAGTTAGGTGTTCTGCCAGCTGACCAAACTGACAGTGGCTAATTCTAGGGTCTGATTATTTTTATCATATGTTAGGTTACACTAACTAAATTTAGGTAGTCTCACAATGCTCCCAAGACAGTAATATATTCAACCATMTATCATAAGCAAAATTCTAACTTATGGTTAAACCMAAATCATCCCAAGACWATAGGCAAACACAATCCATGTACACTGTCCAATATTTTTCAAAAGTTCATAACTCATGATTTACTAATGCTATGACCTTTGTTTTTGACTTGTTTTAAATCTAAGAGAAAGTACTATAACATATAATAATCAATCCCAGATTTCCACAAGTTATTCTAGGACAAAACATAACCGAAAAATAGAGCAGACCAAACTGTCATCACAAATTCTAGCAATAAGATAGTTGTCTATTCTTTCATAACTCATGCTCATCATCATTATGCTATTCAAACCAATATAAAGTCTTGTAACCATAAAACCAGTCGGAATGCTTTAATTCCATAGAAAACCAACTAAATATACATGCTAAAACTGTTTAAGAATTAAACAAATTCATGCCATAACAATCACAAAACTGTCTAACAGCAAGAACCTCAAAACAATCACCATATAATCATGCTTAAATTTCATCTATATAAAGCTATAAAATCCTACACATTTAGTGCTACTAGGGGGTACAAATACTCATATTCAGGTGATGTAGTAAATGAAGAGAAAGAATTCTTGAAGGTGCCCTTTGAAAGCAGTCCAAAAACTTGAGCAAAAATGGAGAAAAAAGAGGAAGAACTTTCGGTCATGGCAGCAAAAGGGAGATGAAGGATGAATCAAAGAAAGAGAGAAACATTCTTACCTTTTTTTGAAAATCAAGGTTGCTGGAGGAGTGGMGGTGGTGCAAGGTGGTGTTGACCGAGAGGTTGAGAGAGATGAGTGGAGTAGTGAGTTTTTAAGAGAGTTACGAGTTCTTGCAAGATGAAATAGGAGAGAATAGAGAGGTAGATGGCCAAGGGGATGGGGTTTATAGAGGTTAGGATTAATTCTGCTTCATGGAAAAGAAAAGGGAAAATGGCTTATTTAATAAGCTTTATGAAACTTCCTAAATAAAAGTTATAATGGCTTCTTCAATAAGCCTTAAATTTAGCAAGTATTTTTGGAAGAAAACAAATAGGAATTTTGGCAAAGAGGAAGAGGGAAAATAAAAGAAGAAAGAAAAGCAAAATGCTAGGGAGTTGGTCCAAGATAAAAACAAGACCAAATGGGCATGAGTTTAAGCATTGRCCAAAATATGGGCAACCTATGCATGCACGTAGAATGTCCAAGCCCTTACATGCATTGACTAATTCAAATTAATGGCATTCTAGTAATTACACTAAGGCTATTAATATAATAATATAAATAATGGGCATGCTTTCCAAGACATGCCCGAATTTTTTGACAGTTCAGTCCAAAAGAGAAATGGATAGTATGCGAGYATGGAACTAATAAAATAATTCTAAATTAATTATAAAAAAAATTCTAATTCTGAACAAGCAGTCAATACAATAGACTAAATAAATATTCGAAAGTCGGAAATGCCTAGAGACTTACGTCCTCCCCGACTAATAGAAACTTTGTCTTCGAAATTTTTTCGTACCTACGAGTAAGTCAGGGTATTTCTATCGTATGTTAATCCTTTGATTCCCAAGTTTCCTCTTTAATCCCATGATGTTCCCATTGAACCTTGACAAGCCAATTTCATTATTTCGTAGCTTCTTGACACTAGTCTCCAGTATTCACACTGGCCTCTCCTCATATGATAGGTTAGGATGCAATTCAATTTCCGCCCAATTTATCACGTGATCTGCTGATGTGTTGTATTTCTTAAGCTGCAAAACATGGAATACATCATGAATCCCAACTAACTTGATCATAGAGCAATTCCATATGCAATTGCTCCGATCCATTCCAACCTAATGTATCTCAGACTCAGCTTACCAGCCCTCGAGTGCTTGAGAATTCCTCAATGAGGCCTCAATTTGAGAAAGACTTTATCACCCACTCAAATTTCAAATCTTGTTGTCGGTTGTCAGCATAACTTTTTTGCTRGCTCTAGGCAACTAATAAYCGGTCTCAAACTATTTTCACCTTCCGACATGTTTCCTCCATATCCGGTTACATGTTATCATTCCTGATCTGCATTTCTCCAATTTCTTCCCAAGCAATCGACGATYGACATCTTCTTTCGTAGAGTGCTTCATAATGTTCCATTTTGATTAACGATTGATAGTTGTTATTGTAGGCAAACTTTGCAAGTGCTAAGTTATTTGCCCACTTGTACCCAAAATCCAYGATGCATTCTCTCAGCATGTTTTCCAAGATTTTTATAGTCCTCTCTAACTGACCTTCTTTTGGGAATGTGCAGTAGTACTACTGCTTAGTGTAGTACCCACAACCTTTTGGAACTGCAGCTAAAATCGTGAAGTGAATTCTGGGTCTCGGTCTAAAACGATGTTTGCAGGTAAGCCATGAAGCATCACAATTTCTTGGACATACCACCATTAACTTCTCCAGAGAGTACTTTAGACTAATCAGAATGAAATGGGCTGATTTAGTCAGACGATCTCCTACTATCCAAACGACATTCATATTCCCCCAAGTATTAGGAAATCCCGTCACGAAATCCATGATCACAAATTCCCATTTCCAATCCTGTACTAGTTCTCCCCGTCGCTAATATTCCACTTTTTACTTTCTGGCATGTAAGGCACGTCAACACATACTGTGCGATTTCAGGCAAGTCAGCCACGTCAACACCTACTTCGATGGGCTTCATCAAGAATGCTTTTCTTTAGTTTAGTATGATCTGGTACATATCCAATTTTGTAAGTRTATTACTCATTCTTGATCAGTCCTAAAGTCAAGAAAACCTCCATACTGCATTTTCTCCTTCAACTTCCGCATTCCTTCGTCATGCTCTTGCATTTCTTTAATATGTTGTCTCAAATTGGAGATTAGGTTAATATTGGCCAAGAGAACCACCTCATTCTTTACTTTAGCCTCAGCCATTACCATTGGTTCCAACTCTATCAACTCTTGAAGTCGTATCGTCGACAACTTTGGCTTCCTACTCAAGGCATCCGTGACAAGGTTCACCTTTCCTGGGTGATAGTTGATTGGACATTGATATTCTTGAAGAATTTAATCAACCTTTTTTTTATCTCATGTTCAAATATTTCTATGAGAATAGTTATTTCAGGCTCTTATGATCTGTGAAGATTTTGTGCTCCATTCCATATAGATAATGCGTCCAATGTTTAAGAGTGAATACGATTGCCGCCAATTTCAAGTCATGAGTGGGGTAGTTAGCCTAATGAGATTTAAGTTTTCCTAACGCACAAGCCACCACTCGTCATTCTTGCTTGAGAACTGCCTCAAGTCCTTCACCTAATGCGTTTATATATAACACATTTATTTCCTGCCTCAAGGAGTACCAACACGAGTGCAAATGTTAACCTTCTCTTTAGCTCTTGGCTTCCTGCTCAAGGTATCTGCAACAAGGTTCACCTTTCGTGGGTGATAGTTGATTAGCATTGATATTCTTGAAGGAATTTAATCAATATTTTTTATCTCATGTTCAAATATTTCTGTGAGAATAGGAATTTGAGGGTCTTATGATCTGTGAGTATTTTGTGATCCACTCTATATAGATAATGCGTCCAATTTTTAAGAGTGAATACGATTGCCACCGATTTCAAGTCATGAGTGAGGTAGTTAGCCTGATGCGGTTTAAGTTTTCCTGATGCATAAGCCACCACTTGTCCTTCTTGCTTAAGAACTGCCCCAAGTCCTTCACCCAATGCTTTCGTATATAACACATGTTTCTTTCCTGCCTCAAGGAGTACCAATACGGGTACAGATGTTAACCTTTTCTTTAGCTCTTGATAACTGCTTTTGCAATTCTCATCCCAATTAAATTGAGTATTCCTYTGAGTAAACTTAGTCAGAGGGCTGGCAATATTAGAAGAATCTTGGATGAATTGCCTAGAGTATCCGACTAAAGCCGAGAAAGCTCATGATATCAGTGGGGGTCTCGAGTCATTTCTAGTTTTTCATAGCCTCTATATTTGATGGATCCACTGCTAAACTGTCTCGTGAGACTATGTTCCCCAAGAAAGAGACCTCATGAAGCCAAAATCGACACTTACTAAATTTGGCATACAACCATGCTCCCTTAACTTTCCTAACACTAGGTCCAAATGTCTCTCATGATCTCTCTGGGTCTTAGAATAGATCAAAATATCATGTATAAAGATAATCACAAATTCATCCAGGAATGATTGAAAACTCCTATGCATGAGATCCATAAAGGTTGCCAGGTCGTTAGAGGCATCACTACAAACTCAAATGTCAGTATCTAGTGTTGAATGCCGTTTTCTGGATGTCTTCCTCGCAGATTTTCATCCGATATATCCTTGTCACAAGTCCAACTTAGAGAAATACCCAGTGCCATGCAGTTGATCAAATAACTCGTCCATGAGGGGCAATGGATACTTATTCTTAATAGTTACATTACTCAAGCCTCGATAATCTATGCACAGCTGTAAGGTGTTGTCCTTTTCCTTGACAAACAAAAATGGAGCACCCCAAGGGGAAGTATTAGGTCTAATAAAACCTTGCTTTAGTAATTACTGCAATTCTTCCTTTAGTTCCTTGAGTTCGGCTAGCGACATCTGATAGGAGTCTTAGATATTGGTTCCGCCCTAGGGATCAAGTCAATCTGAAACTCTATATCTCTATTTGGGGGTAAAGAAGTCAATGAAGGAAATATGTCGAGGTATCCTTTTACCAAAGGTACTTTCTCTAATTCCTCAATTTTCAATTATTAGTTTATCAAATACGCAAGATACTCTCGATAGCCCTTACTCAATAGTTTTGAAGCCTTGTTGACTTTTGAGATTAGTGAATTTATGGCATTAACCCAATTCTCATGGAATTCTACTATCTCTCTGGTTGTCGTAAACTTGACCACCCAATTCCTATAGTAAAGCGGGTTTGTGCCGGGATAACCAATCCATCCCCAGAATGAGATCATAATCCTTAAACGGAAATACTATGAAATCCCCAAGTAGTATGCTGTTTCCCACACCAATTTCACAATTAGCATACATTACGTCAGCCACAATATTTTCATCGACAGGTGTATTTACTAAAAACTTGTAAGGCAATTCAACAGCAGGAATTGGCAAGTAATTCATACAATATGAAGGAACAAAGGAGTGCGTTGATCTTGGGGCCTATAAATACCTTAGCCTGGTCGGAGAAAACTAGAAGCATGCCTTCGACCACATTGGCATTCACATCTGTATCCCCTTTTTCCATAGGGAACACTCTAGCCTTAATCCGTGGCTTATCTGCTCCGGTTCCTAGTCTATTTTGGAAACCTTATAAAAGTTATGTTCAAACACATTATTACCCTTAGATTCTAATTACTCTAGACTAGTGTTCTAAAGTTATCATAAGGTACTAAGTTCAAACATATATGTTTCTAAGCCAAATTTCATAATAATCTCGTGGAAGATCCTACTTCCCTTCATTTCAAAATAAGAATGATACGATTYTCCTAGAACAAAAATAAGTAAAGCCGACATGCTTTTTCTAGCTGATCAAAGTTGGAAAAGCTAAAACAAATATAGAAAGAAAAATTTTGCTTATAATGCTTATCCCTAAAGTTTTCTCTAGGGTAGGTTACAAAGTAGGCAAAATAAACTAAATGATCCGTAAGTCGAGGGGGTCAATTTGAGGGTCCAGCTCTATGATCACCCCAAGATGGCCACTGAGAGGTTGGGTAGGATCGATCAAAGGCGGCCATTGTGGGATATCGAATGGGAGAATAGGTCAATAAGCCAACTCAGTCGAAAGGTTAGGCCTATTAGAACAATAGGCTGGCTCACCCTTGAACTCACATTGGATAAGTCATGCCGAAGAATCTAGAGGTAGAAGGTAGTTGACCCAGAGTTTAGACTTGGCTCCCTGCACCCTGGTCTTTCATACTGTCTTAGCTTAATAGTCAAATCCCTATTACCACTACGGAGGYAAYAGATTTTCTCCTCTATCATTTGCCATTTTTTGCAGCCCTCGGTAAGAAAATACTCCTTATAAGAGATCTCCTTCAGCAAATTATCTTTCTCACTCTCAAAAGCCTCTATCTTAGAGCCCTGGAAGCTAACCTGTGCTTCTAGCTCTTGGACCCTTGCTAATAAGGCATCAGTACTTGGGTGCTTATGCATCCTACAACAAGAACAAGATTAGCGCAGATAAAATAAGATCAAACTTAATCCAATATGTCAACAAAGGTCTTTGGTGACGCATGACATACATCAGAGAAAGTCCTAGAAAATGCTGCTAGGCTACTGCGACATTTTTTGCAAACTTCGAAAAAAAAGTTATAATAGCCACAGTCGTTTTAGGTTTCCCCAATGTTTGTGTGAAATGTTGGTACATGCTATGGTGACGTTTATTCCTGGTCTATAACGACATTTAGTTATGTCAAAAGAGATGGTATTTGCGACAACATTTGTAAACGTCCCTATATCAGACGTATGAGAACATTTATGTATAAGCTTTGACGACGTTTACAAATGTCGACATAAGGGTTTTTAACTGACATTTGAAAATGTTATAAGAAAGCCGCTATGCTGACACTTGTGCCTATGTTATGACAATGTAACTTGCGAAACAATTTGTATTTTCACAATAGTTACAAATGTCATAATAGGTGTGGTATCCTGACATTTTACAAATGTCAAAACATAGTTATTGTTGTGACATTTGTAAAACGTCAAGATTTGTTAAGCAAGTGACATTTGTTTATTGTCATTTTGTGATACATTGTAATGGCTTTTGTGACGACTTCTCTAATAGTAGCGGAGACAACATATTACAACTTTATATAAGTCTTGCAAATGTAATTGAAATGACGTTTGCAATAGTCGTACAATATATATTATTACTATTGTAAATGTTGGGATATGTTGCTTCTATCGACTTTTATAAATGATCGACAGAAATATATAAAACAACATTTGTAAATGTTGCTATATGGTTTTATCCCTAAGTTTGCAGAATATTGTTCAAAGTAGTATAATTAGTTCTTTCCTAACATTTGTGAAATGTCACAATGCAACGATTTGTTCAGATAATCCCAAATTTTTTCTTGAAGGTCTATGTTCTTCTCTTGCACTTGTTCATTTTCCTTTAAAACTTCTAGATTTGAARTTGAAAACACCTTCGTGGTTACTCCAACACTCATTCCACACACATGGTCATTCCTTTTTGGATCAATCACATGGTACAGGGCATTGCCTTCTAAAGGTGAAATGCTATAAGACTCTTGCAAAGACCCACTTTGATGCATTCTTTCATCCAAAATTTGTTAGATTTTGTTCTACATAGRTAAAAAATAAATAGTCAAGTGATATAATCGACTTATGGGATATGACCATATAAGTCACGAAGATTTAGTTTTCACCAGTAGTTTCCTAGCCTATTCATTAACTTGCTTTCTATCCTTGTGCTTGTGATAATCCATATATATCTTTGCTCTGCTAGGACATTTTTTGTAACAACCCCAAATTAAGAAACTTTTCCCTAACCCAAAAATGCCAACCTGTACTTTCTCACATAAATTTATGGAAATTGGAAATAAAAATCTTAAAATTTTTAAAACAAATAGGAGTTCATAAAAATTTYACACCAAATATTTTTCCAAACTCCACTTATAAATAAAAAAACTTCAAATCCATTGTTATCATCTCCTTACAAGATAGTCTTATATTTGAAATCCAGCGAAAAACTTTAACAATAACAAATCTAGAACGAATAGAACACTTACAAATTCCAATATTCAGCGGAAGTCTTTAAAACAAGAATTCAAGGATTAAATAAAACTTAATCATTCATTAAATTCATAAATCAATAGAAATATAACTGCAATGACTCTTGGGTATGTAAACCTGCTCCCAAACAATCTCCAAGTACCATCTGACTAATCATCACCTGAAATATGAAAATGAGGAAATAGAATGAACTATAAAACYTAGTAAGTAAATCTCATGTATGAATGCATATATGTCATGAATTTCAAAAATTTCACTTCTTTATCATGACTTTCTAAAATTTCCATTTCATCAAAACTTCCAAACACTTCATTTCATAAAATCTTTCCAAAAATTTTCATTTCATAAAGTYATGAGCTCACTTRGTATAACGCCTAACCATTAAGCTCTATATTAGGTAATTATTATTTGGAATCCGATCACATTCTACCAGTAGAATCGCTAAGTGRTTAACATTACTTTAGTCTTTTCCTTTCACTTTTCACCTCGAAAGAGACGAACATTACTTTCCCATCCTACAAGAGGGTTAGATCGGGTGCACTGGTCCCCCACGCCCTATTTCCCACTCACACCTTTCATGGTCTAGGCTTTACACCCATTTTCAAAATTCTCATCGTTTGAGAATCATTCATCATAAAAAATAACATTTTTCTAAACTTCATTCCTTAAAACATTTTCTTTTCAAAAAATTTCATTCTTTAAAACATTTCCTTTTTTGAAATGTATGATCATGTCCATGCCAGATAATGTGCAAACTACGTGCTCGTGATCATGGACCACATGAATTCTTAACTTAAAATTTTTAACATATCAATGAATAGTAAACTTACTTACTGGAAACAATGTCACAAATCATAACACATCAAAGTAATTAAGACATTAATATAAAACATAAAACTCACATTTAATTGATATTGAGATTTAATCATAATAATACTCTTGCATCATAACTAAATGAAAATATCGAAATTTACTTAGTTGAAGTCCTTAGCAAAATTAAGTTTTCTTTCAATTGCTACCGGAGTATCTTGACCGACCACAACCTTAATGTGCTCGGAAATTCCCTAAATTTATTACATAAAAAGAATATTCATTCTGAAATTTTAACCGAATACATTCATCTTTATATGAATATTATTTATCTATATTAACTCATACTTAAATTTTTAAGTCGAAGATAACATTAATAAAATATAAATTACCTTCTTTTTCGCTTATTATCATTATTATTATTATTATTATATAATCAAATTACAATTTACCAATTTCACCGCATTAACTTATTTTTAAATATCTTTCTAAAAGTATATACTTCCTTTAATAAATTTTAATTTCCCAAAATAATTTATGTATGAACTTATTTCATATTTATTTATTCATTTACTATTATTATTAATATTATTCATTTCCAAATCCTAAATTAAAATCAAAATTATGATTAATATAATTAAAGAAATAATTATTTCATCTTGAATCCAATAAATTTCTAAATGTAATGTAAGGCGTAACTTTGTCACACGCACTCTGGAAAAGGTGCACCAGGAAGTGCAAATAGCAGCAAACAACACCTGGTTGTGAAACGAACAAAGCGCGCGCAACTGGTTCACAGCACCCAGCATCTAGTCGAGCTCCAATCATTTGTTCCTAATACGCAGATCTAAAACCGTCGAGACGGAGAGAACCGAGGACTGGTCAAGTCGACAAGCAGCTAGCGAAGCTGATTAAGGAACTGCAACCGAATGGCCAGCCGCCTGACAACACGATCTTCTATCCGAGTGGCATCGAGCAGCTTGTGCGTGAGATCTATCGTCGCCCTTCGAAGTAGCAAGCAGATCCAGTCAGAGTGTAGTTGTCTACTCGCGTGGTGACAGATTGATGCTAAGCAGATTCTGATCAACTGCAATACTGTTGATCAAACGTCGAGCAGCAATAGCGAACAGCACTTGTGTGGATCTGGCTAGGCGAATGCCACTCGATCTAAGCAATTGTTGGTTCGGAACTCAACCTCCTGCAGTAGGTGATGGCATGGCGAGATGATCTGACCAGCAACCAGAGTGGACCTAGCTAGCAACGTTCGAACCGAGCTGTAGTTGGTTCAAAAGCTTCTCTTCTGGTCGGCGTCAAGTGGAGACAGCCGACGAGATCGAGATGAGCAGAGCCAGCAGACAACCTGGTTGTGGCGTTGTGAGCTCTAACGATTGATCGAGCACCGACGAGGACAACGAACGAGTGGCTGTCTGGTCGCAGAATCGGTGGAGAGCGCTGCGAACGGCACTGAGCAGAGGAAAGGGAGAAGTGTCGGGGAGYGTGTGTGGGTTTAACAAAGGAGAAGAAGACCGCTTTTTCCAGATCTCAGATCTGGAAATTTTCTCTCTCTTTTTTTTCATTAATTAATTTATTATTTTTATTTTTATTTTTTATTTATTTTTAAACTAGACTTATCCTAACAATTTTTTTGGACCATTTTATCAACGAACCAATTATTTTAGACTAAATTAAAATCTATGAGTTTTCCTTTAGACCAAATCAAATATTAGATCAACTTTAGACTATGATAAAAATTAAAAAGAGTTCTAATGGTCAAATTTAAATCGATTAATTAAAAACTTCRATTAATTTAAAATAATAAAATTTCGTATTTAAATAAATATATTCACATAATAATGCATATTAATTAATAAATCACAGAAAAAATTCATTTCTAATTGATACGTTGAACATTATAGCCTCCAAGTCCTTCTATTACAAAATAATCAAAACATTAACAATCATGAAAATAATTTCATTAATGAATTAGAATATGATTTATAAAAATATACATTAAATTCGTAAAAATAAAAAAGTAAATCTCGAGTATTACATTTTTCATTTCTTTTAACCTACAAATTAGAAAATACTCTTAATCTTTATGTGACTCAAAGCAATGTTAGAAATTTTGTGCAAATTAAGAAAAGATACTGATAGATGTAACCATATATTACCTCTAGTTCTATCCCTTGAGCAAATGAGGTGGTCCTAGATGTATGTGACATCTTTATTTGAGCTCTTGCTTTCTTTCCATTCTCAGATTTTTGCTACAAAAAACACTTAGAAATAGTGTTTAGCCTCATGCATGACTATGGAGTAGGTTACGGTATTTAACTATATAGCATAAATGAATCTTCAATTTCACAATGGACTATTGATTACAAAAACTATACCTGCCACTTTGGAGAGTACCRTCTCTCTGCAAGCTTGTGCCATTGATCCAGTTTCGTCTTTTGATCAATGTTGGCTTTCAATTCTGATAGACTGCTATGTTTTGAGAAATTATCACTGAATAGAGTGTGCTTGAATTCTTTCAAACATTTTCCCACTTGCCAAAGCACCAATGACTTTGGCTTGCTCCCAGTTTAAATTTTGATGTGACGACTCTCCATATTTCATCCTTGAATCTTGCTGGAATGCATATTTAGTCATCATACTGGAGTGATATTAGATCTGGATTTCTTGCCACGGTCCCCGAAAAATATTCTAGTTCCCCATTGTCGACAATTTTGATTAAACATGTTAAATTTTGGTTCTATCTCTTCTCCTGGGCATATATTCCAAACATCTACAAGTTTGGTAGGTCTTCTTGTATTTCCTGATTTTTGAGATCCTATTGCAAATATATTAATCAAATTATATATTTGTTTGGAATGTATTTGTTTTTCAAATAGTGTTCCTTGATTTGTCATTCAAATTTGAAACCCTATTTCTTGATTAATTTCTTTGATTTTCCTATATGCGGAATGGCATTGAATTATTAGAGCTTCTTGCTCTGGGCCTCTCTCCATGAATACAAGGGAATATGGGTAACAGGCCTACCCGCAACAAAACTATGTAAAAGGTCCTTGACCAAAATAAGGAAATAAATGGCCCAATAAATATCATTTTTACTCAATAAATAACTAATCTACATTTATACCATTAGTGCATTTGAACACAACGGGATAGTTTTATACTCCAACTCACATGACTTTCCATTTTCACCACCAACTAACATCTTTCGTATATTTTTTAAAATAGCGCCTCTCCATTTCTTAGCACTTCTTCTTCTTCTTCTCTACCTTTCTAGTTCCACTTTTTCAAACATTCATTATCTTCGCGACCTATGTTCYAGGCTTTGCATCATCTCAACTTTGCGAGGAGCTCAGATATCTTAACACATTCTATCATAAGGGAAAAATYTCATTTCACAAGAAAAAAAATCAAATTTTCTAGGGTTTATCAATAAAACAATGATATATTACTTTATACCATGATTCTAATAATTTATTTTTTATAAAACAAAAATGGATCATCACAAAGCTTTGATTTCTGGCATTACAATGGTGAGTAAGTTTATTAYAGCAGGCCGCCGTGGTGGACATGATACCTCGGTGGCCTACTGTGATGAACGCACTCACCAATATATGTTCACTACAGAAGGCCAGCGTGATAGACATGTCTACCACGATAGGCATCTGTGATGAACACAAATTAATATACTTGCATTAAAATAGGTAACTACAATAGGCAGCGTGATAGACATGTCTACCACGTAACGTGTGTGATTATCACGGATGCCCACCGTGGTAGCCATGTCTACCCGGTGGCTTTCTATGGTGAAAATCGAATGATACATTCATCACAGAAAGACACCTGATAGGGATGTCTATCACGGTGGCCTGCTGTGATAAGCATATTGCATACAACCCTTTATCACAGAATGCCACCATGAAGAAGATGTCTATCACGGTGGCATTCTGTGATGAAACTCGACCAATAAACCCATTACAACAAGATGTCCATCACTGTAGCCCACTTTGATAAGCATATAGGTGCAACTCTTCATCAAAGAAGGCTATTGTGATGGACTGTCCATCAAGGTGGCCTTCTATGATGAAAATCGACCAAGAATTGGCTCATGTCCATCAGGGTGGCCATCCTCGAATTGGCCACCAAGTTCAGATTTTTCTTTGGAGAAAGAATTCCAAAAATGTTAAAATGGACTTTAAAGGTAGATGGCCCACCATCAAACCATGCCTCCATCTCCCAATTTTCCAAGAATGGAATTTTAGAGTAATTAGGAAGTTAGTACCTTCTTCCTCGAAAGCCAAGGAAAACTTTTTGCAGAAGTTTGTTCCATTCTTAGATGATGAGGATGAAAATGCGGATGAAAAGCATCTTCATGTGCCACAAAGGATGATCTTTCCCTTCCTAAGGCCAYAGCAACTGAGATGGATATACCGGTTACTTCCCCCATTCATGATACCCCCTCACACATATCCCACCCTCAAATATCTCCCTCTAGCAATAATGAATTGATAGAGAGGATGCAGGCAGTAATTGATAGGAGGATAGAGGGGGTTGAGAGGAAATTAGATGTTGTTGAAAAGTAGTTAAGTGATCAGTTAAAGTGGTTAGAGGCGAGCCTAGATAAGTTAATTTCATAGTTGGCCTCAGGAGGTGATGAAGAAAGACATGAAAGAGAATAGCCCTCTCCCACTGTTACAGAAAAACAAGCCAAGGAAGGTGGGTTTCCTTTTTCCAATAATGACTAAGTTTATATTTATAATTTATAAGCTTAATTATAACCTATCTTCCACATATTTTTGTAGCTAAGGTCGATCCCACTAATGATGACAATGGTTTGAGATTGGTTATTATTACTACCCCCATTGTTGTTACTCCCCCAGATGAAGGTCGGTTCCATTTTCTTTTTTATTATTATTTTTTAAAGCATCGCAATGGTAGAAAGTTTTTTCTAATGAATGATAATTTTTTGAATTGTGCGAAGAAATGAAATGGAATTCAAACTGCCACACAGTGACAAGTATTGAAATGGCATCTAAGACTGCAATAGTGATAGTGGAGGATGATCCTCCTCTAGGTAGAGGATTGTGCAAGAAGAGGGATGTCCTTCCATTGTAGTCTCCTTTCATCAACCCTTCAAAGAGAAGAAGATATAAGGGGGTCAAATAATTTGATCCATTTCGAGTAGTTGATCCTGCAAAAATGGATTATTTGAAGTCATACTTTAATGATGAAACTGTCGACTAAATTTTTCTGTTTAAATTTTTCCATTCATGTCTTGTATACATTTATATCTTAATGCTAACAAATGATATTTTTCAGAGATTCTATTAGCTTTCCCCTATTTGATGTCAACAAATTGTTCTTTCAAGTCACTATGAAGGCTGACGGTTGGCTTACTGATGATGTAAGTAAAACGAATTTAAACTTGTGAATAGTTGATTACTGATATAGACTAATGTTTAATGTTGAATGTGTAATAGAACTTGTGGATCTCGCATTATACTACATGAGAGAACGATCAATGAAGTATCCCAAACTTCTTAGACAAAAAGTTGCCATCTTGGATTCAAGATTTTATCAGTTTATGAAGCATGCACATATTGACAGTCAAAAGGAGGAGTAGACAGCTCACATGGAATTCTTCGTTTTTGATAAAAGCTGTAGTCAATTATATCAATGGGAAAGTTCCTCTCCTCGGCAAGTCATGGAAAGAGTGCAAAGTTTTATACTTGCCAGTTTGCACTCATTCACATTGGATTGCGCTAGAAATCGACGTGATGAGCGCTTAATTACTTTTTTTTTTATAGCGCCCCATGGCTCATGCGCAGAAGCAGCTCAAGAATGCAATGCTTCATAGATTCGTTGTCGTGGCTCCTTTATGGCAACGTTAGAGAATGATATAACCCTACTTTGTCATTCAGACTTAAGTGGCAAAAAAGAACGCCTCATCAAAAAAAGTAGATATATTTTTCTTCTAATATGCAAGTAAGATGGTTATTTATATATTTGTCATATTGAAAGACTAACACTTCATTGAATTTGCAGCAACGGTTGCGACATATTCACTTTGAAGAACATCAAATTTCACTTATCTGGACATGACGTGAATATGATTGATCAAAGTTTTATATTTACATGGAGGCAAAATATGATAGCTGATATTTTTGCTCAAGAATTTGACTCGTAGAATAGAGAAATACTTACATATAAACTTATTCATTTAGATGGTATATAGGAATATTCTTTTTGCGAATATGTAATCTTACTGATTTAGATGGTGTATAAGGTATATAAACTTGGATTAGCAGATATATAAAAAAAGTTGCAAACTAATGGTGTCTGCTTTCAATGTATTGTGTAATTTTAGCTTTTTTTAATTCTAAATCAACTCAAAGATTTGTCTCTTTTCATGCTAGCAGGCTATCGTGGTAGAAATATATCATGATGGCTCTCTGTGATGAGTAGAAGTGGTCAAAAGTGGAGTAATGCTCATAAAAAACAACCCACRTGAAAGACAACCTATCACATGGCATGCTGTGTGAGCAATTATTCAACAAATTTTAATTAGTTTCAATTTATATCAATTCTAAATCTGCTCAAAAGGTATTTGGTTTAGTGACATTTCCAATTCACGCAACAATTTCACATCACAGAGGCAGCCGTGGTAGACAATGTATCACGGCACCGCTGTGATGAACAATATTTAAGAAAAATCATCACTTATGGTCCTTTTTTATGCATAAAAAGACCCTTTAAATGTTTCAATTGAACGTTATAATGACACAATTTCTATTTCTATAAATTGGATTGCCCAAACAATGTGTTGCTTCTATTTTTACTATAGAAGTGTGATAGAATATATATCTCGATGTTAAAGATGTATAGATCACAACTAATCTATTATTCCAACTAGTATCTAATTATAATTTAGTTGTTAATGTTGTCGATTTAATAATTTTGCCAATTTATGGAGTAATGCTCATCACAACAGCCCAATAGCATATAGCTTATCAAGATGGTATGTTGTGATGAGCAATTCTTTAACAAATTTTAATTAATTTCAGTCTATATTAATTCTAAATCAGCTTAAAAGGTATTCGGTTAAATAACATTTCCATTTCACGCAACAATTTCTCATCACAGCGGCCAATCGTGGTAGGTAATGTATCACGACGGCACYACCGTGATGATCAATATTTAAGAAAAATCATCATTTGTGGTTATTTTTTGTGTGTAATCAACCCTTTAAATGTTCCAGTTGAGTGTTATAATGACATAATTTATATTTCTATAAATTGGATTGCCCAAAAAATGCGTTACTTCTCTTTCTACTATAAGACAGAATGGGATAAAATATATATCTCAATGCTAAATATGTATAGATTACAACTAGTCCATTATTCCAACTAGTATGTAATTATAATTTAGTTTTTAATTCAACATGAGTAAATAAAGTTATTGTTCTTTATGATATTGTAAACTTAGGGAGTATATGCTTATCATAGTGGCCCGCYGTGACAGGCGTTCTATGACGGTGGCCTATTGTGATGAGTAATATTTTTCTGTTATATGTTTGCATGAACTCTAATTCAGTAAAAAAAGATCACTATTTAAACATGATTAGGTTTACGGTATATATGTGCATCACAACATCCAACATGAGATTATCAAAATTTAAATTCAATATATTTCAATGTAAATAGATGTATTCACTTGAAATAGAACAAGTTATATCTTACATTTACAAAACTAAATAAAGGGTAAATGGCTTCATTTCTCAGGCAAAGGGTTTGTACAAGTATTACGGTTGTAGCCAGTTCTCGAACACTTACTACACATGCGGATCCCACATACCTCTCCAATTGATTTTTTTCATAGTTCGATGGGCATCTGTAACACCCCAGATTAGGAACTGTCCTAAGCTGAGAATATTACATTACCTTACTCATAAAACAATTAACTATTATAGGAAATAAAAGAAGTCTTAACTTTTGTCAAAGATTTTATAAAAATTTTTATAGAGTTTCATATGTAATCTCAATAACTGCCCCCTTTATTTAAAAAATTTTTATAACTGTCAAAGATACACTCAAAAAATTCTCAATATTCTCAAACACCTATTCATAACATACTCTCCAACCCAATTAAACATCCACTGTAAAGAGAAATGTGTTCCACCAAATCTCTTACCAACCCAACAATTATTCAAATAGAAATTTCAAGAAACCAAAAGAATTTAAAACACAATCAGCTAAACTAAATAAGAATTAGTCAACCACTATCTTAATCCTTAAAATTTATTTAAAACATGCTTCAGGATATCTTGGTTTGCCCACAAACGGCCTCCTCGCACCATCTGGCTACACATCATCTGAAATGCAAACAAGAGAAATGGAATGAGCTATAAAGCCCAGTAAGTAAATCTCATGTATGAATGCATGAACATGCCCTATATGTCATGAATTATAAAATCTCACTTCCTCAATGAAACTTTCAAATCATTTTCTTGTATAACATTTCCATAAAATCTTTCCTTTCAAAATTCATAACTAGTAAACCTTTCATTTCATTATATTCGTGAGCTCACTAAAGTGTAACGCCTAGCTATTAAGCTCTGCAGTAGGTCATAGTTATTTGGAACTCGATTACATTTCTACTGGCAGTACTACAAAGCGGTTAACATTCTTTTACTTTTCCTTTCATCTCTTCAACTCCCCGAGGTGAATCATTACCTACCCTCCCAGAGCGTCGGTTCGGGTGCGCCGGTCCCCCACTCCCCATTTCCTGCTCACATCTTTTATGGCTAGGTTTTACACCCCTTTTTCAAAAACTTTAACATTTTCCTAAACACACTAGAATTTATAAAATACATTCCCTTTCAAAATTTCATTTCTTAAACCATTTACTTTTTAAATATATGAATGGCTCATGTTGGGAATGATGTAGAACACTAACTACATGCCCATGACATGAAATGCATACAACCGTAATCAACATGCCATTCAACATAATAATGGTACAAGATATGAAACACATAAAAACATTCTACCAATCAACACATTTCATAATACAATCCCAYACCGCCACCACCTAACACACAACAAAAGAGACAGGTAGGTATGGGGGTTTACTTGCATAGAATCTCATATTCAATAACAACAACACATATACGTTAATAAGAATGTGAGAGTTGATTTACCCGAAGTCCTTTACGTTACAGGGTTCTTATTTAAGTTGCAAAATGAAATCCTTCGACTGTTCTCAACATTCAGGCACTCGAAACGACCTAATTTTGATTACAGAAGGAAAGTTCATTTAGTACAACTGTCCCAACTTAGATATTCAGTATTTATTCCAACAATGTCATTTGCCAATTATTAATCCATTCTTAGTTCCCACATTACCAATTATCACGTGTTTTTAAGGTTACTATTTAAACTCCTTAGCTCGGGTATTAAACTTAATTTATGTCCTCCCACAATTTTAGTTTAGGATATAATTTCATAGGTCATAATTTCAATATCAAATATTATTGTCTTCACCTTTTAAGTCCACAAAGTCCWAGTGTCTCAGGAAATGGTATTGGATTCTCGAGCATGCGTGCAACAGCCCTGGGCGTCTAGGCGTCTGGGCGTTGGGCACTAGGCATCCACTGGCATTCTCAGTTCTGGAAGTTGGCAAACAGCCAGCAAGGACTTGTTTTTTTTGGCGAACTCTGGCAACGAGTAAAACAGCAATGGCACAAGGTCTGGTCGGTGAGATGAAGGAACCGGCGATAGCAAGCTGAGGACTCAACCTCCGTGCTGTTGCTGGACTGATCGGCTTCTTTGGATGGCAATCGAAAAGTCACAATTGGTGAACAGAGGAGATCCAGTCGAGTAGAGAAGAAGAAAAGGGCAGATCTGGGCGGAGCGACGACCAGCAAGGACCTGGCTGGTCGTGCAGCAGAGCACCTGAGCGGCAGCAAGACATGCACAGATCTGGTCAAGGAAGAGCACCTAAGCGGTAGCAAGACCGCTGCGTCGAGTGGCCGAGCACTGTTTTTTCTCTGTCCTGGTGACACCATTGAGCAGAGAAGAAGATGAAGGCAGATCGGCGGAGCGCTTCATCTCGAGTGGTTTCCGGTAGAGGTGGATCGCGTGCCTCTGGCATGCAACAATCTACCACGATGTGACCAGAAGCAGCGGCAGGTAGTAGCCGAAGATGGATGACCCGCAACAACGAGGAGCTTGGCTGTGCGGGTCACCTTGCCGCGCTTCTCCGAGCGACTACAGATCTGATAGAAGTAGATCTGGGCACGGCTTCGAGAATCGAGCATTGGTGATGTGCACTGCGAGCGGCGTCCTTCCAGCATCGGCATGGGAGGGGCAGATCTGGCAGGGGATCTGGTGCGACGAGCGGCCACCTCAAGTGTCAGCAGTGGGAGAAAGGAAGAGAAGAGGGAGAGAGGAGAAAGAGAAAGAAAAGGCCACGACGAGCGGCGTTGGGCAGGTAAAGGGAGAAACGATAGCGGCGGGTAGGGTGGGTTAGGGTTTCCTGGGAGTGGGCGGCAGCGGCACAATGAGGAAGAAGAAAAAGACTTAGGTTTTTTTTTTTTTTTTTCCTTCTTTTAACTTGGGCCATAACCCAAATCCTTCGGGCCTTCCCATCCGTAATTAACCAAATCCTTAAATTAAATTCAACAGGCTTTTCTTTCGATAAAAATATAGTTTCCAACAGAAAAGCCAATAAGCGCAACAAGTCGAGCCTCTAACCAACCAAGGRCCCTCATTCAATTAACACAATAATTTTATACTTATTAAACGTACAATTAAACAATAACCACATAGAACATTATCCAACTCTAGTTGGCACGCAAATTCACACGATGAAATAAAAATTATTAAAAAGAAATCTCGGGTATTACAGTGTCCATCAGGTCATTTCACTAGTGATCAAAGGACAAATCTTGACACCACTTCTGTAGGAAGTTGCCATCATTCTTGTTCACCATTAGATTAATAAGCTCCAAATATGCAGCTCTCCAATAAGAAGTGGTATAAAGGTAAAACAAAAAGCATACGTGTATGTACCATCTTGTATGGAAGCAGCAATTGCATGTGGGCAAGTCTACAAGTACAAGTATGTTTTTCCAAGTTAACCACATGTGATTTCAACTTGTTAACAACTTGAAACTCAATCATTGATATCTTGATTACATTTTACCCACTTACCCCAAGATAGTTCAAACACATCTTCAACTTCATAAGTGGTGAAGTGAGGTGCTAGTGCAATTTCTCGCCACCTCATTTCTACAATAATTATCTAATGTAATCGATCAGACTAACTATAGGAAAATCTCGAGCACTCTTTCAACACGAAGTTCAAAGATTCTGTATTATTTATCTTTATTATATTGTATCGAGTCTATCTAAAATGTGCTCTACTTTAATAATGCATACTAACAGATTCTAAGTACTCTCCGAAATCCATCTTTTTTATCACAAAGTGCTRTCGTGTAGTCSTCAAAATCTGTTAAAGTATAAGCTTATGCATTCTTTTTGAACAATGATGACAAATCAACCCTTGAAAATTTAGCCTTCAAGTTATTGCCCAAATGTCATATGCAATTCCCATGATGTGCGAACTGATATACATTTCCAAATGCATTTGGAATGCTTTTTCCATGGTTCGAGATAATGGTCGTTTCTCTATATCACTCGTTATTTTTCGCAAGCGATRAAAGAATCAAGTTTATGAAGCTTCATTCTCCGAGTCAACCATGCCCTATGCAAGTGAATATATTTGACTATCCGCATCTTGACAAGTGGCAACAAGTAGAGTACCTCGATATCTACTTGTCATGAATGTACCATCTACACAAATAACGAGTCCCATTGACTGATATCCATGTACACTTTATCCTAGTGCCACAAAAAGGAACCTGAATTGGAAATATATGTCACTTTAACGAATAAGATTGTTACAAATCAATGTGTTGCAAAAYAATGTGTTATAAATGTACCTGAAATGCATACTGTCTTCAGTTTTAATAGACGTCATTGTGCCACGATTAGTTGCTCTAAAACGTGACAGACAATTTGGCATAACCATCCTTTGATGTTCCTCCGACAAACCCATAACCAAAATACTTAGCCGAATATGCATTACTGTAAGTTATAGTTATTCCAAACTCTTCACGAACATCATTAGTGATATTTCTCGATTTGTAAATCCTTGTAGTATCTTCAAACTTAGAGGCAATGTGAGTTTCGATTAGTGAATATGTAGCATGTCTATGATCTTGATGGTTAACACTCATAGGGCATGTGTGCTGACTATGGTCGGTCAAACATTTCTGATTCGTTCAACTTTGTAGTTTGCAAATGCCACTTATAGCTCTTCCCAAGATAAACAACTGTATAGATATACTTATTTGACTTCTTAACTTTAAACTCAAAGTGACACATCATTGTAAACAAGTATAACCTCGATATCAAAGCTTTTTGTTGGGGAATAATTATTTTCTTTACAAATCTTCGCATTTTGGTATACTCGATGATGGCCTAAAGGAAGTTGAATCTAAATTAGCCGTAAATTCCTCTATGTTCCCACCCGACACATGAGCATCTTCAGGAAGATACTGTCATTCTGAATCCATACCATCCCAATTAGTTTGCATCTCAAACATTATTGCAATAGGTTTTTTGTTCAAACTTTCTTCAGCAATAGGTGTTTCGCCATCATCTGCAATAGATGTTGCTCATGCTTCACTCTCTCCKAAATCATGGTCTTTTTCAATCTCCCCAAATCCTTTCTCCAAAAGAGTAACACAAAGAGGAGTTCTTTACTAACCAAGATATACCATTTTAATTTGTAGTCACAATCAATCTTCATTGGTGGTATCGGAAAGTTAGACTTTTCGGGCACCATACTTGTCATCTTTATATCATTTATCTCAGAATCTATCCCTACTACCCCTCGAACTGCTTCCCATATCTCGACATGGTTATTATTTTTCGAAATAAGAACTGGAGCCATATTTGCTGAACCATTATACTTCCATGTCCACCCACCACCGYTTTGTTTCTCAACAAACTCACCAGAGTAACAAATAGATATCCACAAATTATCCGAGGTAATCATAATTGCAATTCAACAGCCTAAAATTAGCCTTTACAAAATATTGTTAAACTGATTTGTTCATCACAACAGCCCATCGTGGTAAGCAATATATCACAGTGGCCTATTGTGATGCGAAATATTTAATGAAATTAGTTTTAGTTTTTCTTAATTCTAAATCAGCTGAAAAATATTTCTATCTAAGAATTAACTAAAGTGAAAATTGCAAATGTTCATCACAGCTTCTAGCCGTTGTATACAATCTATCACTGTGGCATACTGTCATGACAAGTATTTCATAATAATCACCACAACAAGTAGCCGTAACAGACATTYTATCACAGCAATCCATTGTGATGAGAAATATTTCATATTAATCATSACAGAAGGCCATCATGAYAGATATTCTATCATAGTGACCAGCTGTGATGAGAAATATTTCATATTTACTATCATAGAAGGTTACCGTATCAGACATTCTATAATGAAAAATATGAAATATTGACCATCACTGTGGGGCACCTTGACAAAATGTCTGCCACGGTGGGCTACTATTACGTATGCTGATAGACTAACTTAAAATACAGATACTGTTTACTAATACTTATAGACGAGAAAAGAGCCCTTAATTCATGCAATGTAGTATATGGAAGAAACAGATCATCATGGATACAAGTTTAGAAATTTGATTTACATATAGTAATAGAGATAAGAGCACCTTTTCCCTTGAAAATTGTTTGGCTTCTTCTTGCTTTGATCTTCAACAGTAAAATGGGGAAAAAAAAAAACTCTCAGTTCAGATATTTGAAATGACTGAAATAGAGAAGAAAGAAAGAAAATCTTTTGAGTTTTGCTGAGATTTACRTGAGGAAGAGAGAAAAACATTTAGCGCCTTCTCTGTTGGTTACAGGCAATTAGGATAATAAGAGGATATTTTGATCATTTAAAAAATCTATTGGAATAAGATAATTTAATAATTTAATATAGATAAATATTTTAGTCATTCAATAATACATTTTAAAATTTTTTTAATAAATGAGGCCTTTTAATAAAGATGATTTAAAAGAGGATCTTTTTTTCAACATACAACTTCTCCACGTTAATGTATTTAAAGTTTATGCAATTTTAAAATTGGATAGTGTTGGTTGTGGAGTAGAGGTAAAATCTGTTAGAAAGGGTAAAACTGGAGAAGTTGATAGTGTTTAAAATAAACTTTAAATATATTAACAATTAAGAGTAAAATTGAAATTTTAAGGACTCACATTCCTAACGTGAATTGAACCAAATGACATCAATCATACTAATATTCATTCCATGAATTGAACCAAACATTAACAATGCAATCACGATTCTCATTGTGATTGATCCATCAATCAAACCCATTGTGATTCCGATTGACAAATTCAAATCAAATAGCCCCTAAAAGCTTAAAAAATATAAATACATATTATAGATAAYTGGTCTTTCAAATCATATTCAATAACATCAATAAGTAAATACTGCTTTGAAAAGTATCTTTTCAATCACTTTCCAAAATAACTTTTGGTAGACTTTTATACTAAGATCATAAGTAATAAAAAAATTGACATTTCTACATAATATTTATTGAAGTAATAACCTTTTTTTGGTGAGTATCTATATGTTTTTAGTTTTTTAGTAATAGATACTGGACGTATATGGGAAAAATCTAAGACATGCCAAGGGTGTTCAGAGGGGAGGGAGGCTGTAGCCCTGCCCTCCCCCCTCCCCTCCCAAATCTGCCTCTGGCAATAAAATCCTTATTTGATTTTAATCTCTAATCTTCTTTCTGCTGCATTCTACCACCATCAATGTGTGTTGCAAATCTTTTACCCATAAAAGTATTTCATATTTCTAGCACAATTTCAGCAACCAAGTCCATCTGAAATTACRAAATTAAGTCCATTTGAAAGATTTCCAAAGACCTTAATAAATTAAACAAAAATTTCTTCCATTTAGTTACTGTTCTAATGTTTTAACATTCTTATATTCACAAAACTACAAAAGAAACCAGACATTCCAAAACATTTCAAAAAAAACATTGAGTTACAAAACACATAGGTTTTCAAATAAATTGATAAACCTACRAAGCTTAGTCCCTTAACATTGTTATGCTACCTCTATTACCTTCATGGCCAATACTATATAGAAATAGAGTTACATAACACATAAAATTGACCTCTCTTATCTTAGCTTTCACTTCAAAACTGAAGGGAGCTAGCAATTCCTATTATCAACCTTGTCAATTGTAGCTCACATAAATCAGAACTCTAAATGTCTCGCTATCTTTGGAGAACTTTCAAGATCAAATGGACATATGACAGTCATCAAGTCAGAAAATCCATGAATTCAGGCTTATATGTATCGGTCAATATTTCCTAACTAGTTAGATATCCAAAAGAAAGGCATGCACATACCTGTGATGTATATAGAACATTTCACATATGTATGTTTGCACTTGTAAGGGGACAGAAATATCGATGTACTAAGCAAGTTTGGTTTTGGATGTGCAAATTTTAGGAAACACAAAAAATTTCATAATAGAAATTTAGAACAGAAATTTAAAAAAAAGAAAAAGAAAAAACCTGCCGCAAACGGATAAAATTTCAGCCACCGACATACACGTAGCAGTATTAATTCCAAAATTTCACATTTCTCAAAAGCTTAAAAAATGTCAAAGAACAAATCCCTTCTTTTTGCTCTGCAAAGGGAAGACCACAAAATGCTTCACAAATAAAGTAACAGAAAATATCTTTCAGAAAATTGCATCGGCCAATTCAATGAACTAGAAATGGACCAGGGTTTTCAGGAGGGGARGGAGAGAGACAAAGACGGATTATTTGCAATCATATGCATTAACTCATTGAAGTCATAGTTGATCWGTTTCATCTGTGCGTACAAATGAAAGGTAACTAATAATTAGTTGTTCAACTAGCAGTTGTCTTGGATAAATAATCTATGTACTCAGAGAGRTAACTTCGCTRGAATTCTCGGACCGCGAGGATATTTTCTTGGGGTTGTGCCATYTTTTAGATATACAATGGCAACTTTTTGTCTGAATTTGCTTTGAGATTCCACTAGAAATACATAAATATATAGACTAAATTTGGAAACTAATAATCCAACCAATAGAATAAAATCTAGCACGATTGCAGAATGTGTAACCTTGGATTTGCAAATATTTGTTGTACATTATAACATTAGTTAGCTATGTGTTTTCATCTTTCTCTGGCAAAATTAACATAATTTGATAATATAAATTGAACGAATTCACTTATAATTTGGAAACCCCATAAAATCTACTCTGTAATAGTGACCTTCAAAATATGACAAATTTGCAAAAGTAACATCGAGGAAACAAACAAGTTCATGTTCGGAATACAGAAGGACCCATCAAATGCACAACCATCTCTGCATTTTGAGGCCAACTCAATACTTGAAATTTTTCAGTTAGAGACATTTCAAGAATTTGGTGGAGGACAACGAATACACCTCCTGGGCATTGTAACCCCCTGCTGCTAAAAACAAACCATTCAGACGTACTAAAGGAAGAAAAAGCTCAGCTTAAAATTAGAAGAGCTAACACTCATCTATGTAGTATATTATTTAGAAAGGCAAATATATAACAACCATGCTAAAGATTCAGAGAAACCTGTCATATAAAATTATATAGGTCGAACAAATAAGGAGTAAAACCAGTCGTATAGATCTTCACGGAACAAATAACACTCAAAATTAAAAAAGTAACTCATGGAAACGGAATCATCATAAATCCAAAGTATTGAAATAGAACAGAATCTAGAGACACAAGAGAGAAACAAAATCGACCTTTCAGTTGAGGAACCTTAGCACTTGCCGCTTGTACAAGGCTTCATCAGAACAAAAATTGTCCTTTAATTTAATGTGCAAATATAATATGTTTTTTTATTATATTTATGTTTAAAAATTAACTAATTATTAATGGATAAAACTATAGGTAAGGTATGTTTGAACTAAAGAAAATGGGACAAAACTAAGAGCTRTTAGAGTGAGAGGAAATGAGAGAAGAATGGAGAAGAATATTCATTGTTTATCATGTTTGGATGAGTTAATAGGAGGGTCGAAGAAAACTAGCAGTCTTCAGCCAATTTTTCAGTACGAACCACACACACATTAAAGAAGATCGACATGACTAGTGTACTTCCAAAGTTTCCTCCATGCTGGCGTATCTGATGTATTAGCAAAAATTTGACCACGGTAAACTGATAACAGTGTGAAGTTAATAGAAGAAGATGAACTCCAATATGGGTGATCAAACTCTGAGTCATTCAACTGGACATTAGCAAGATATGACAAAGCTTCAGGAACTAATACTTCAGCCAACGAAAGCCTCTACGACTGAGTTCTAGATATTTCACACCATAGCGTGAATATCGATGAGTGGATGTGGTGCAATAAGGTGCTCAATAAGTCCGCTAGGGAGCCATTTTTCCATCCAAAATAATATTTTCCTTGGTAAACTAATATAGTTATAAAGTTTATTTCTTTTCCTTTTCACTCCACTTACACAAAGGAAAATAAAAACACTTATAAGTGTTTTTTATTTTCCTTCTCCCTTCTTCAATTCAAACATAGTCTAAAAGAAAATGTCTACTTAATACCTGGTATATGTAATAGAAATAGGTTTCCTTCCTAGTATGACATTGTCTATACATAAATCTATGTGAAAGACCATATATATGTGAAACGATATGAAAACGTATAATTAAAAGATAAAGATAATAAATCTATATCTATAATCTTGTTGGCATTATTGTCGGGTTGAATTTCTTCTTTGCCTTATGTTAAACCGGTTGGCCCAAGAACCAATTTGGCCTAATAAGGTTTTATTATTGTTGGCTGAGCCTAAAAGAAAGAATAAGGTAAAACCAACTTACCTTAAGTTGGGATGGGTTTTGGGGAGGCCGACGAGAGAGGGATAACAGAGCTTGTAACTCTATTGTGGATAGAAAGAACACTCTGCTCTCCAACACACTATGTGTGTGCTGATACTTGTGGTATAGAGATCTTTGTGACTCTTTTGGGTTGAACTATCCCCTAGGACCAATTGGTGGTGCAACTATGTTTTTTGTGTAGGTAGAATCAAATGCTATCTGAGGAGATCTGAGCCAAACGATCCGAGAAATTGTACAGATCGATTTCTACAGTAGTACCAGAGCCAGATCGGTGTCAAAGGCTCAAGATCTGCCGTTCGTGGTAGCTCGCCGTTTAAGCTTCTAGATCTGTTTGTCAGAGTCGGTCGAAGCTCCAAGATCTGTTCGTCGGTGCTGCTGTCGTTTCTCGGAGCTGCTGGAACTGTTAGTCGGAGCTCGGTGCTGCCGCTGTTCGTCGGAGCTGCTGTAACTGTTCGTCAGAGCTCACACAGCAACCAGGTTCTCTCTGCTCGCTAATCATCTCTGCTCGTCCAGATCTCATCGACTATCTCAGTCTGACACTGGCCAGAGGAGAGTTGGGTCATTTTTTGCTGCTGGAACGAACGGAAAAATCCCCGAGCGGGGTGGGTAAGGTCGAAATTTTTTCGAAAAAGTTTTGCATTGGTAAAGAGGCGTGAATCCCTTTTAAATTTCAGTATTTCAGATTATTACTATTGTTGAAATCCGGTCGGTATCTCGGTTGTTGTTTTTGGTTGAGATTATTGTTGGTTTTTTGTTTTTGGGGTATTGCTAAAATTCAAATCTTTGTGTTATTTGTGCTGTATTGTTCTATTTAATTCATATTTGTTTCAATATGATGCCTGTTACAAATCAATATGGTATGATTCCTTTTGATGGTAAATCTGATTTTAGCATTTGGAAACAAAAAATTAAATGCGTTTTAATTCAACAAAAATGTGTTAAAGCTTTGACTCAATCTTATGCGGATACTGATAAAGAAGATAAAATAATCGAAATGAATGAAAATGCATGTTCCACCATTTGTTTGAACTTATCTGACTCTGTGATTAGAAAAGTTGGTATTACGGATTGTGCAAAAACAGTTTGGGAGAAACTGAAGACCCTTTATACTGAAACTTCCTTGCCTAGTAAAATGTTCTTGCTTGAAAAGTTTTTTAAATTCAAACTAGATACGTCTAAGGACATAGCTGATAATCTAGATGTTTTTACTAAACTTATTGCTGATATTAAACTTGCTGGTGACAAGAACATTGATGATTATGCCCCGATTGCTCTTTTGAATGCTATTCCTGATTCAGATTCTTTCAGTGATGTGAAGTCTGCTATTAAATATGGTAGAGATGAAGTCACTTTAGATTGTGTTGTTAATGGTCTTAAAAGTAAAGAATTAGACTTAAAACACTCGGTGGATAGTAATAGAAATTTTGGTAAGGTTATGCATGTGCAGGGTAGACCCCAAAATAGGATTAACAATCAAAAGAATCTTAATAATAATGTAGAAAGTTCTAAAAGGAGCACTTATTCCAAAAAGAGTAGATCTAAGTCGAGGTCTAATGCGAAGAAGTGTTATAACTGTCATGAATACGGTCATTTCGTGAAAGATTGCCCTAAACCTAATAAAAATAAGAAAAAAGAGTCTGTTAATTTGGCTATCGATGAGGGTTATATGGGTGATGTATTTATGGCGGGTAATCTTTGTGATTATGTTTAGGTGAATTCTGTGTTGTCTGATTCTATGTGCAAATCTGAGTGGTTGATAGATTCTGGCTGTACTTTTCATATGACTCCTTTTAAACACCTCTTTTCAAACTATAGACATGTTGAAAATGGCTGTGTCGATGGCAAATTCTAAAAAATGCAATGTGTTAGGAATAGGAGATGTTTGTCTTTAAGTTTTCTTCTGGTTCTCTGTTTACTTTGAAGAATATTAGGCATGCGCCTGATTTGCGTTCTAATTTGCTTTCATGTATATCTCTTGAGGAAGATGGTTTGGAGGGTAAATGGGGTAAAGGGGTTATGAAAATCATGAAAGGGTCGCTTGTTATTTTTACTGCTCAAAAGAACAATAATTTGTATGTTTGTCATGCTGAGCCTGTTTATGCTTCTGTGAACTCTGTGACTGAATGTAAATCCGTTCTATGGCATAATAGATTGGGTCATATGAGTAATAAGGGGTTAGAAATAATGCATAAAAATGGTCACTTCGGTAGTGATAAATTGTCCGCTATCCCCTTTTGTGAGTCATGTGTGCTAGGGAAGCAACATAAAGTGAGTTTTTCCATTTCCTCGTACCCTAATCAGACTAAGTGTACTGATGTGCTTGAGTATTTGCATGCTGATGTGTGGGGTCCCTCTAGTGTTGCTACAAATGGGGSTAATCAATATTTTCTTTCAATAATCGATGATTATTCTAGAAAAGTTTGGGTTTTATTAATGAAGCATAAATCCGATGTTTTTGATAAGTTTAAAAATTGGAAAATTATGATTGAAAACCAAACTGGAAAGAAAATTAAGGTTCTTAGAACKGACAATGGGCTTGAGTTTTGCAACAAACAGATGAATGACTTATGTGATACTTGGGGTATTAAAAGACATAAGTCTGTTCCGTATACACCTCAGCAGAATGGGGTAGCTGAAAGGATGAATAGGACTCTCTTAGAAAAAGTTAGGGCTATGTTAGCTACTTCTAGTCTTTCTAAGAGGTTTTGGGGGGATGCTATTTCTACCGCTGCTTATCTGATTAATAGATCCCCTAGTGTCCCTTTAGGAGGGAAAATTCCTGAATCTGTGTTTACGGGTAAACCTCTTGATTTAAGTAACTTAAGAGTTTTTGGTTGTGCTTGCTATGTACATCAGAAGGTTGATAAGTTAGAACCCAGATCTAAAAAATGTGTTTTCTTGGGGTATCCTGAAGGGGTGAAGGGTTATAGGCTTTGGGATAGGAGTGAACCGGTGTTAAAAATCGTGATTAGCAGGGATGTTATTTTTAATGAAAATGAATTTCCTTGCTTAAATGTAACCTCTTCTCCTAAAATTGATGTTCCAATTGAGGTGGAGCAATTGTCTAATAATTCTACTCAACCTGAATCTTCTTCTGATTTAAGATTTCATGACCTAATTCTTGTGAGTCAAGATGAGACTACTCCTAACGAGATGGAGAATTAGCCTGTTAACTTGCCTGATACAGATGTTATGCATGATATGCCTGCTTCTAGTACTTCTAATGTTCTTGATTTGAATGTTTTGAATGATTATCAACTTGCTCGGGATAGAGATAGAATAACCATTCAAAAGCCTAAAAGATATAGAGATGACAATTTGAATGTTTGTAATATGTCTGAGTTTGCTTTTAATGTGTTTGAATCCCTTGAAATTGATGAGCCTAAAACTTATAAAGAAGCTTYAAGGTCAAAACATTCTGATGATTGGATTGATGCTATGAATAGGGAGATGTAATCTCTACGAATTAATCAAACTTGGAAACTTTTTCCTAAACCCCCTAGTTGCTCTATGGTAGACTGTAAGTGGTTGTTTAAGATTAAACAAGAATCCGATAAGATTAGATTTAAGGCTAGATTAGTAGCCAAGGGATTTACTCAAAAGGAGGGAATAGATTATGCTGAAATTTTTGCTCCTGTGGTTAAGTTTACTACTGTTAGAACCATGCTTGCTTTAGTTGCTCACTTTAATTGGGAATTAAAATAAATGGATGTAACTACTGCTTTCTTACATGGTGAACTTGACAAAAATATCTATATGCACCAACCTGAGGGCTTTGTGGACCCTAAACTGCCTGATAATGTGTGTTTGTTGAAAAAGGCCTTATATGGTTTAAAACAATCTCCTAGGCAATGGAACATTAAATTTGATAAATGCATGCAAACTTTGAAGTTTAAGAAAAGTTTTTCTGATCATTGCCTTTACTTTTAAGAATATAGACTCTGTGCCTGTATTTCTTTTGATTTATGTGGATGACATGTTGATTGTTAGTCCGTGTTTGAAGTYTATTGAGAATGTGCAAAAGTGTCTTTGTAAAAATTTTCACATGAAAGACTTGGGTGATGCTAAGAAGATTTTGGGCATGAACATTATTAGGGATAGAAAGAAATCTACACTTGTTTTAAATCAAACTGCATATGTTGAAAAGATTTTGAGTAAATTTTCTATGTCTAATGCCAAATCTGTGAATGTGCCTCTTGCTCCCCATTTTGTGTTAAGTAAAGATCAGTTTCCCAAGTCTGAAACTGAAATAAATGAAATGAAGAATGTGCCTTATTCGAATGCTATAGGATCTGTTATGTATCTCATGGTTAGCACTAGGCCGGACATTGCATATGCGGTAAGTTGCTTSAGTAAATACATGGCGAATCCTGGTATGCCTCATTGGAATGCTTTAAAGTGGCTTTTAAGGTATTTGAAATCGTCTGTCAATTTTGGTTTGCGTTTCTCCAAATTTCATGATGGTACTAAGTTAGTTGGCTATGTTGATTCCAATTATGCTAATGATAGAGACAATAGGAGATCAACTTCATCCAATGTGTTTACTTTGTGTGGTTCTTGCATTAGTTAGAAGTCTCAACTTCAACCCATTGTTGCTTTATCTACAACAGAATCTGAGTATGTAGCTGCTACTGAAGCTTTTAAAGAAGATGTTTGGCTTAGGGCTTTGTTGTTTGAAATTGGTTTTCTTGATAAGCATGTAGTTGTGTTTTCTGATAGTCAATCTGCTATTCAGTTGTKCAAAAATCCTGTTTTCCATGATAGGACTAAACACATTGATGTTAGATTTCACTACATTCGTGATATTGTTGAGCAGGGTATTGTGCAGCTGGAGAAAATTCCCTCGAAGTTCAATCCTGCAGATATGGGTACTAAGTGTTTGCCAGCTGAGAAACTCATTTYGTGTCAAAGGATCCTTAACTTTGACATAGGCTAATTGAYGGTTGACGATCACATGTCTATAACTCGATGACCATCTGGTAGAGTTCGGTCCCTTGGGGACTTGGTTGCTTTGTGTGTGTTTTACCCCGACCTTTGTGGTTTTGAGTATACTTTGTGTGTACTCATCCATTACCTGTATTGTCTTTTGTGATTTTACAAATAATGGTTTGGCGGTGATAATGTCCTGTAATTCCTTATTATTAGATGCATTGCCTTGGTCCAAACGTGGAGATTGTTAAACCAGTTGGCCCAAGAACCAATTTGGCCCAATAAGGTTTTATTATTGCTGGCTGAGCCCAAAAGAAAGAATAGGGTAAAACCAACTTACCTTAAGTTGGGATGGGTTTTGGAGAGGCCGACGAGAGAGGGATAACAGAGCTGTGTAACTCCATTGTGGATAGAAAGAACACTATGCTCTCCAACACACTGTGTGTGTGCTGATGCTTGTGGTATAGAGATCTTTGTGACTCTTTTGGGTTGAACTATCCCCTAGGACCAATTGGTGGTGCATCTATGTTTTTTTGTGTAGGCGGAATCAGATGCTATCTGAGGAGATCTGAGCCAAACGATCCGAGAAATTGTACAGATCGATTTCTACATCTTATGAGCTTCGTATTGGACTAGTAACGATTATGAGACGTTTACCAAACCAAACTAAAGGATGGATTGATTGGGCTACATTAATTCTAGTAAAACATTATTTTTTTATTACATTGAACAAAAAAGGACCTAATCTATTTTCTTTTCTAATTCTAGTTAGACTTATTGTCTGTTTGTTACTAGTTATCACCGATTCAAAAACTGTGGTGAAAACAAACATTTTTATCATGATTTTTTATGGTGTTGCAAAGGAAAGCATTGGCAAAAGCTATTTTATTTTTTTATAGTGTCAAATATAAAAATTTAAATCAATAACAAATAACAACTATAATAAAATTGTGAAAAAATAATAATAATAAGCCAAACCAACTATACCCTATTCAAATAATGAATTCAAATAAATAATAATATTAGTGTAGACTAGGCTTATTGCATGCCATATACCAAGAAAAGAGTTGGCCTTCATCTCATTTTGTGTTAAAAGGGGAAAAAAAAAAAAAAAAATTAGCCTATCAAGTTGCATACCAAATTTTTCTAAGCCCAAATCGTTATTGGGTTGATAATCCAAAAGAGCCTTCAACTTGTAAGATATTTTGATGGGCTAATTTTTGGGCTCAATTTGTTGTTGCCTTGTCGGCCATGATCATGGATTGTAGAATGCCCAATTGCACATTAACCAAGCCAACTTTTGATATTATTGTTATGTGTTGCATTTATTCTTAGCCTTATGAATCGTTCGATTAGGCTGGTAATGACTGTGAGACATTGAGTGGGTCAAACTAAAGTATGGATTGATTGGGTTGCATGARTTCTAGTCAAACCTTTATGGCATGGAACAAAAAATCCAAACTATTTTTGCAAGATTTTTTTTCTCCCATTTTTCTTTGGCCATATCTTGTTGATGGTAAGGGAACAAATGTATTCTTCCCCTAATTTAGAATTTTAAATTTTAATCTTTGTACATGTGACGCTAATCAATTCCAACTTAATTACATCATAATACTATAGTTCATTAATTAAGAAAAGAAGTAAATCCTTTCATGTTAATATAACCACAAATTACGGATAATATTTTTTTTATCACAACTAACTTTAATAGTGATAAAACAAAATGTTGTCATTAAATATAGATAATTTAGTGACGACAAAGAATATTTTGTCACTAAAAGTTGTCAGTGAAACTTTTCCAACTATCAACAGGATTGGCAAGAACAATTTAGTGACGATTATGAGCGACAACAATAACGATCATCCGGATTGGCAGAACCAATTTAGTGACGATTATGAGCGATAACAATAACGATCGTCACTAAATACGAATACGTCCTTCTTGTTAGTGACAACCCACACCATTGTCAYTATATCCATTACTTTAGTGACGAGAATTTTTGTTGTCATATGAATTCTTGTCACTAAAAGTCTTTCTTCCTTTAGTGCCCCCTGGATCAGCAAATCCAAAAATCAATCTTATTATCTTCAATTATGTCTTTTGATTTTGCATTTTTAGCTTTATTAGGCAAGCTTAACGTCCAGATTTACTAGATTCTTTCCAGTTCTGAAGCTACATTTCATAGGTAATCTTGTGTAATTTTGTAATAGTTCATAGCATATGAAGTTTTCTTTATAAAATTTTGTTTACTTCCTCCTTTAATCTGTTTTATTTATAGCTTCTATTAATATGACTCTTTTAAGCCTCTCTTTAACTACTCTGTTTATCAACCTTCTTACTTRGTTTAYTTACAGCTTAGTTACAGCTTTCTTCAGCTTAACCGTATTGTTGCTTCACTTTAGCTTGCTTATTACTTTATTTACATCTTCATTATAGCTTTCTTTAGCTTAGTCATGTTGTTGCTTTCATTAAATTTCTTTGTTTAACAGCTTTCCTTAATTGCCTTACTTTTCAGTTCTACTTATTCCTCAAGCTTTTCCGTTTGCTAGCTTTATTGACAGCTTATTTAGCTTAATCGATAGCCTAATAGCATATTTTAGCTTGAGAACATGGAGCCGACCATATATCATGTATCGATTGGAATCAATGGCTGACTAAAACCATTCGCTGAGAGCTTTCTTAAGCTAACTTAAGAATGTCACAAGTTTAAAAAAGAGACCGCTATGGATTTGACAAGTCAACTCATCAACTAGCTCGTCAAAATTCAGGCCCCATTGTGTTAAAAGGTCAAAGCCATCATGACCAGGATAGCCGATTCGGGCATCTTAGAACACCAACAGTTGCAAATCATCAAGGAGTTAAATGAAGAAGGTCATGTGGGTCGAGATCAAACTTTGCACCTTGTAGCTACTTCCCACTTTTGGTTGCCTTTGCCCATGCCTACACAATCTTGGACGGATATCTGCATGGACTTTGTTGTTGGTCTATCCACACTCAAAAGAGGAACGACACTATTTTGTGGTGGTTGATCAGTTTTCCAAAATGGCTCACTTTGTTCCCTGCAAGCAAGCACTGATTTAGTTCATGTCGCTCAWTTATTCTTCAAGGAAATCTATCGCCTACATGGTTTGCCAACTTCTATCTTTTCTCTCCGTGATTCACGCTTCTTGAGTCACTTTTGGCAATTTCTTTGGAGTTTGATCAATACGAATCTAGATATGACTTCAACGTATCATCCACAAAAAGATGGTCGGACTGAAGTTACTAACCATGCACTGGGCGATCTGCTTCGAAGTCTTGCTGGAGATCATATACGCTCTTGGGATATAAAACTTTGTCAAGCAAAGTCTGCTCACAACCATGCGAAGACTCTATCCACCCGTTTTAGTCCGTTCCAAGTTGTTTATGGTTGTGTTCCTCGGTGTACCTCTTAGACCTCACTGCTCTCCCAGATCGTAATTAAGTTCATGGTAAGGCAGCTGACTTCGTCGACGATTTACAGGGAATTCACCAAATTACTKATGATCATCTTGTTGCTWCTACTAAAAAGTATAAGGTCACCGTTGACCGCCGTTGCCATCATGTAGAATTTAATGTCGGCAATCATGTCTGGGCTGTTTTGCCTAGAGGTTGCTTTCTGCGTCCAGAGTACAACAAACTAAAAGCCCCCAAAATTGGCCCCTTAGAGGTGATGGAGAAAATCAATCCTAATGCCTATCATTTGCGCCTCCTTTTCAGTGTCAAGACATGTGACGTCTTCAATGTCAAGCATCTCGTTCCATTTGCCGAGAGTTAGCAAAAAGGGTGAATCTTTACACTACAACAAAAAGCTCATATAGCCATGTTTTTTTTTTTTTACGATATTAATTAAAAGTATCGTCATATTAAAAGAATTACCTATATTAATAAAAAAGTATTATAATATTAAAAAAATTATCGACATTAATTAAAAAGTATCGTTATATTAGAAGAATTATCAACATTAATTAAAAAACGTCATCATGTTAAAAGAATTACTAACATTAATTAATAAAAAGTCATTATATTAGAAATGTTCCTAACACTTTTTAAGACAAGCATCGGTTTTGTTGAGTAATATAAAAAATGAGAATATTTTTAAATATAAGTTTCATAAATTAGGATTTTTTTTGGCATTAATTAAAAAGCATCGCTACTTGACATTTTTAAGACAAGTGTCGTCTTATCGAGTAATATAAAAAATAGGAACGCTTTTAAATATAAGTGTCGTAAATTAGGGCTTTGTTTGCTGACATTAATTAAAAASTGTCACTATATTTTTTATGATTTTTAAGACAAGTATCGTCTTATCGAGTAATACAAAAAATGAAGACGCTTTTAAATATAAACCTCGTCTATTGGGGACCCTTTTAAAAAAGCATCGCTATCTAAAAATCTAAAGAACCCCATATCGGAAGTGAACACCTCATTTACGGATCAACTATCCTATTTATTACTTGAATGTTAATTATAATAAATTGAAATCTTTTAATACTAATTATGTTTAACTATTGAAGGAATCTAACTTAAATTTTAGAATGTCTTTTCCCCTAGACATCCATCCAACTAAAGGTAATATGGACAATGTAATCTTATTTGGGAATATTTACGATGAAAACATACTTTTGAGTTTAGGGACACTTATCTAAAAGTGTTGTTATGTTTAGGAAGCTTAAGATAAATTTATCATTAATTTAAGAACGCTTGTCTAAAAGTGTCRTTAATTTCAATAATGYTTATATAAAAGTGTTAATAAATTTATGAACGCTCGYATAAAAGCGTCGATAAATTAATTTTTTACCGACACATATGTTTTGCATCACCAAATAATATGACAATGTAACTTTCAGCAATGCAAGTGGGAACGTTTAAATAGGATCGATAAACATCTTATAACATTCCTAAATTAAATTAAAAGTGTCCCTAGTGATATATATCTTGTGGTAGCGTTACCCATCCCGTAGAGACTGATGCATTATAGACTTCGTTATTTTTTCAGTTTTTTAGTTTAATTGGGTTAAGTAATTAGTTTTCTATTATTAGTTTCTAATTGTTGTTAGGATTCTACGTATATATATATTTGGCTTTACGTTGTTTAGGGCATTTTTTTATTTGATTTGCTTGTTTTCGATATTTATTCAAATCAACGAATTCAAGTTTATTCTGTTTTCGGCTATCCCAATGGATCAACGGGCTACAGACTCTTTATTATTGCTTCTGCTACATCACTTTTGTTTATGCCTGTGTCCATTCATTGAAATAATTTATTATGATTCAAGCTTGGTATCAAGACTACTATATGTTTGACAAAATTACCCAACCAAAGATTTCATTAGTAAATGAAAATTTGAAAAAGGATTTGTTTTTAGAACACAACAAAAGGTTTCTAAAAATTAATTCATCCCCCTTCCGCCTTAGGTTTTTCAGGCTTAAAAGTACATTAAAGTGCATGGGATAAAGAAGATTTCTTAGCTTATTTCAATATTTGCAAACATTATGTCAATAAGAGCATATACTGAGGTATTATTATTATTATTATTTTTTACCTGTTTAGTAATCGCTTCCAATTTTAGCTTCAGTATATGCATGGAATATGCATGTACCTACTATGTATATAAATAATTAATATAAAATGCATGTAGTGTAGCAATACTCTTCTTCACCCAGCACAGATGAAAGAGACAAGATTGTATTCAATGCAGGCACCCGAAAGAGCTACTCCTGACATAATATTAACTGTTTTCATAAAGTAAAAATCCAGAAACAGATTCATCAATATCCACTAAGAGCAGCGATGCGGTATACTTGACACAAAGCAGATCTCACTGAATAATCTAAGTAGAAAAGCAAGAGATGGAAGGAACATCCTTTGCTAATAACATTGAATCTTATCTCATGATATAATTCCAAGAATTAATTAGGGTTTCGAATCATTACTTTTCTTATTCTTTTCACTCTTTCTTGGTTGTTCAATTTTTCTGGTTCTTCGTTAACTACATTATGTTCTTTAATTTTCCACCTTTGGCACGTATACTCCTTCAATTTTCTCAATTTTTGCAAAGCAACTAAGTGATAAAATCCATCTAGAATCCTTCCTGAAGCTTTGTAGTGTTCATAGGAATCAATTCCAAGGATTAGAAGTGGTGCATCTTCTTAGGCATATAAAAATGAAATTGATGCAGGCATACTTTTACTTCTTAAGAAAAGAATAACAAAAAGACCAATGCAAGGCTTAGAGCCAGCAGAGTGGGCCTGAGGCTTGATTTGGATGCAGGGAAATATAGAGAAAAGAATAGAAACAATAGGAAGTCCTCTCATTTCAGAGTTTTGGGTGGAAAGAAATTGAGACAAAATGAAGGAATAGGAGGCCCAAAAGTCCGAACAAATAGAAAATCTTAGGGATTGTTCCTCCAATTTTATCCATAATCTCTTATTCTCATTTCTCTCTAAATCCCAGACAAAAGAAAATATAGAAAGGTATAACTATAAAATCAATAATTTATAACTAAATCATTTTTCTCCAACCTTGAACCAAAAATAGAATCATTGTTTCCATTTTCGAGAAGTTGTGTTAATCTGCACTGGAACTTTTGTATTATTTTGTGTAATATACCATTGTTTTGTGGGGAGCATTGTTCACTCTATTGTAAATTTATAATTAATTTCCTTTTAGTTTCTGGAGGTGCATGTTTCCACTGGCATTTACTCTCACATGAATGATTGAGAAGATGCTAATTGGGATTACTGAGAAAAAGATGCTAATTGGGATTACTGAGAAAACTACAAAAGGTTGATCTCCTAATAATAGTAACTCCAGCGTACATTACCGATGTAATCTGCCTTCAAGGAAAAATCTTCCTTCATTTGAGTGATAACGTATTTCTTACTGTAGTTCCAGAAAAATGGCAAACTGGGACCATAGAAAACTAGGAAACCATAAAAGAGTCTTCATAATATCTTTAAAATCCCTCCCGGCGGATCCTCCTAGCAAGCTGAACATCCTTGCACATGATAGTAACACGTTTGGCGTGAATTGCACAGAGGTGTACGTCCTCAAACAGCCCAACAAGGTATGCCTCCTACGCCTCCTGCAGCGCCAGGGCTGCATGGCTCTGGAAACTCAAATTCACCTTGTAATCATTCACGATCTCCCAACAAGCCTCTGGAACGGCATTTTCCTGATCAAAAGATCGCAGCTATTCTGGTACTTCCGGGTTTCACTGCACTGCAAAATTATGCTACAGGTATTTAAAAAACGAGGCAAAGAAAAAAAGGATTGCGATAACATCAGATGGATGGCTTTGTGTTATCAATCGAAGAGCCACAGTTCCAGGCCTGAAGCGATGAGGCCTCTGCAGTCCTCCTCTGTCTTGCGCTCTCTTAACAGCCTGTTAAGATAAACGATATGAATCAGGGAAATCAAAGGAGAGGATTAGACAGGCCTTGTGAGAAAAAATGGAGGGGGAAAAAAAAAAAAAAAAAAGAAGAAAGAGGTTAACACCTTCAGCAAGTTGCTTCCTTGGGGCTTTCCCGCCAGTGGACTTGCGAGCAGTGTAGAATCCAAGAAAACCACGGCCACCAACGGAAGAAATGTATTCATTCACTTACAAAACGGAAAATAGAAACCTAATCTTATGAATTCAATTCCTTTAGCTTCTAGAGGAAACGAAAGAGGATTACCAAAAGTAAAATTGCCAGAGAGTGCATTGACTAGAGTTACTGAAATAATGAAGATTTGAAGGCAGGGTGGTACTTATATATACGTGAGTAGTGGTGATAGTGGCTTAAAGCGGTTAATCGAGTCCATGGGGGCTCATTTGGGTGGTTATTTTCCAAACCTTTTTCCAGCTCCACGATTGCAGCTGCGACGATGGAGGTTCCCATGGAAATTCTTCTCATGTAGGCAATTTTATTGTGCCTTCTCAACCCCAGACTGAGCGAAAAATTTTGCAACATCTCGAAGATTCTGATTTTCTCGTTCTGTTCTATTGTTTCTATCCTTCGTTTATGGGGCTAATAATATGTTGAAAGCTAATTACTTGAAACACAAATATGAGCATCCCTTCTTTGTGCACCACTCCGCCTCCTTTTGCTTCAGCTCTCCGTGCCCTGTTTGACCAGGTACTCTCCTGCTGTTGTGACTGTAATTCTGAACTGTTTCCACTATTCTACATTAATAATGAGTGCAGTTCTGTTGTTTGGTGCTGCAGATTTACAGGGAAATTGGAGAGGAATCTTGGGTAGATCATACTCCGGGGCCGAGATGTTGAAAAGATATAGAAGAGCGAATGAGCAGCCATGGGGCATATCTCGTCTCAGGTGACTGGTTTTCCCGATTATGAACCTTCCCTTAAAGGGCATCTTAGTCTCCAGGAAATGTCTTCCATAACAGATGGAGAACCTTCCATTTTTGGGCTCATCTGCAGCTGGCCACTGGAGGGGTAGTGGGGGAGGGAGGGATCACAGAGGGGACGCTTCATCATTGACATCACTAAAAAAGAACAAAGACTTTGGAAAATTTCTATCTTATATTGAATTCTCCAAGATGGAGTATATATATAGGTGATACACCAAAGACCTATTAAGAAACTAAGACATATAAAGAAATTAACAACATGGGCTATTTTTATAATAAGATATTTTCTAATATTCACTGAGGATTCATACTGCTAAGGTTTAGGTAAGACTTATGATAACGACATCGGCTATTTTTCATTTTTTATTTAATTTAATCTTTAAAAAATTTACTGCTGACCTAAAGTGACTTTTATCCCCTTCTGGCAACAATCACATGAAGAGCAGGTAATTAAAGCCACCATTACACATAGGGGTAGACATTAATAGGGGACATATACGAATAAAAGCAAGGGTCAAGTAACAAAACTTCCCTCTTGTTTGTCTAATTTATCMATTTTATACTTAATATTTTAATTTGACCACATTGCACATAAGGGTAGACATTCCATTTTCAATCTAACATTTCAGTTTTAATTCGATTTTTACTTTTTTTTAAATAAAAAAGAATCAAATTGAAGCTGAAATTGAAAAATCGAAAATTGAAAATTTCGATTCGATTCGATTTTAAATCGAACATAAAGCGAAATATTCGGTTTTAAAAATTATTATTTTTCAATATTTTTAAAATAACAAAATAAATCACAAAATGAGAAAAATAATATCATCATATGTCTCAATTACAACTCAAAAAATCACCATAAGATGTAAAACATGTCTTTTAAAAGTGCCGGATAAAAAGAACATAAATTTTTAAATCAATTTATAATCTTAAAATACATTAAATATTCAGAAAATCAAGTAGCATGAAGCTGTCTAAATTTGTCGTGCTTCACGCTACAAAGAAGCATAGTCTGCAATAGTAGTTTCACTACAGCCCTGCAAGAGCAAAAACAAAATATAAGACAATAAATTAGAGACCGGAACTCTGCCAAAAATAAGTTCATTAGCTGTAAGCGTGAAGCAGCCATAGTATTCCGATTATAAATAATTTATAGTTCAGAAAGATTTGATATTTTCTTGAAGCTTCTCAAAAGTAATACTGGTAGATCAGAAATAGATGCAAATTTTGTACTTCAAAAATGATCTGGAGAATCCATATCAATGCATATGCACACTATACATAATATCCTAGCCGTAAAAGTACTGAAAAGATTTATTATTGCAATGCTACTGACCAAGTTGTTAATTTTGAAAGCTACGACAAAGCCAACACTGAAGTTATCAACTTTGTTTCATGTTAATAGACGAAAATTTTACAGCAAAAACCTAAGAGAAACTAAAAAGACATTCTTTCTTGTGTGYACGAGATAAAAACTAAATCCAAAGTTTCATACGAGACAGGAATCAGGGCATGCTTCATTAAATTTTATAAAACAGAAGTTCGTCTGGTAATCCCTTTTTTATGAAGAATATCTACAATAAAAGAATCAAGCAACAATTGAACCACACTTGGCGTGATATAGACGCCCAAGTTCAGCAATTATGATATAGATGTGAGGTTGATATGCAAATCATTAGGTGCAAAAATTAAGATAATCTCAATTACGCTCTTTCACGATAGTTTGCTCAATAACAAATATAAAAAATACAAAAAACTTGAAGCCTAATAGAGCATCAGATCAGAAAACAACAACTCTTTTTCAGAGAGTGTGAATTTTCATGTACGAAACATGGATATTATAATTTGTAACATTCAAGATGTTATTTTTTATTTTTATAAGTTTTATATGATAATATGAATTGTGTGTCAATTAAGATTTGATAAATTTTTTTTGTGATCGTTATTTAATGGAATGTTTATCAATTATGAAATCATAAATTGAATTARARTTTTTAATTAGTTAATGTATGCTCAACTTGTTAGAGTCCATTCGCTTCTTATTCGGAAACTAAGAGCTAATTTAATGCTAATTATGATCGAAAAGAAAGCTAGCAAAATTTAATTTATTGAACTGAATTTGTTATGGGATGAGAAGGTTCAAAGAATTTTAGTTAGGGCTCATATGTAAGAATTAGGGGGAAAAAAAGATTATAGTAATAATTAATTAATTAATTAAATTTAAAAAAAAATAACTAAAACACTAAAGCTAACCCTAACAATTTTCTTCTTCTTCCTCTGTTTGTCGCCGTCGCCACCAACCCCTCACTGCTGCTGATCTTCTTCCTCTCTTCTCACCATCTTCTTCTCCCTCCCTCCTCATCGTCTTCCTCCCTTGTTCTCTCTTTCAGCTACTACCTTTCTTCCTTTCTCTTTTCCCTCCTGCCTGATGCAGCACCGTCATCGAAATATGGATCTGCCGCACAGATCTGAATCTTCCTTCCACGGTGCTGCTGCCTGGACTGCTCGGAGGAACCCCGAAGCCTGCAGCYGGTCGACTCGGCCAGCCTGTGCCTGGAGTTGCTGTTGTCCGGATCTGTTTGCCCTCTGCCCGAATCGCTTTGCACGCCGTTCATTTGCTGCATGCCGTGCTCGACCAGAGCTAATCAGATCTGCTTGCCATCGCCTGCTTCTCGGGAACTTGATCACGATCGGAGCTTGCTAGCCACAACCCTCTCTACCCGTTGCACACGACCGCCCAGACCCGTGGTCCCTGCGCACCAAAGCTTGCAAGCAGCTCCTCGCCGTTCTGCTTCTTTTGCGCGCTGTTGTGGCTACTGGTCAAGCTGCTAGACGGACCAACCAGACTAGTCACCAGCTCGCTGCCGCGACCGGTGCTGTGCAGTCCATGCTGACYGGGAGCGGATAGCCGGAGCACACCAGGCACTGTGCGGGTTTCGACTCTCGCGCACGTCCTCTCTTCATGACYAGTGCTGTTGAACGCGCCTGCCTTAGCACGCGCTCAGGGCCTAACATAACTTCATACACAACACTTAGGATTTGCAGGATTAAAGGTGAAATTATTATTTCTTTGATTTCATTAATTAAACGATTAAATAATTATATTCGGTATTAATGATTTTAGAAAGCATTATTTATATATGATTTAAGATTGTATTTAAATTAGTATGAGGAATGTATTTTAAGAATGTAAAGTGATTTTGATTAACACTATTTTTGTTAGAGGAACTTTTGAAATATGAAATAACTTATACATTTAGTATGTTATTATTGTTAAATTCGAAATATAAATATAGATTAATAGGGATAAGTGTAAAATATTTTAATGTTGGACAGTCATATTAAATAAATTTTTTTTATAATAGTAATTAGGTCAGGCATATTGATATTGGAAGCGGCCAAGAGACTTCGTTTTATATTAGGTAAACTCAATTCTTTCCATATGGAATTCTGTTTCAAATGTAATGTGATGTATGTTAAATGTTCTGATATATTTATTACGTGATCATGTTGAAGTAAATTTGTGACTATGCCATTTGTTACACGTTAGAACATTGTTTCATGTTCATGTTCATTGTATTTTTCTTGAGAAAGTTTGCATGTTCATAGTTTTGATAAGAGAAATGAGTTAAAGGGTAAGGTTTAGAAATAGAAATTTGTAAATGGTAATGAATTTTGAAAGTTAGGAAATGAAAAAGACAGTGTAAGCTGAAGTCATGAAAAATGTGAGTGAGAAATGGACGCAGGGACYAGCGCACYCGATCTAACCCTATTTATAGGGTGGAAATGAAAGTAAAATGTACCTCTGATGAGGTGAAAATAAAAGGAAAAGTTAATGAACTGTTATCCGTGTAGTGGTTTTATCGGTAGAATTTATCTAGTTTCAAAAAATAATGGCCCATTGYAAGCTTAATGGCTAAGCGATACACCAAGTGAATTCACGTTAGAAAGAAAAACTTTGGAGAACTTAGACAAAATGAATTTTGAAATTTATAACAAGTAAGGCATGTCATATGCATTCATGTATTTGAAATTTACTTACTGAGCTTTGTAACTCATCGCTTTTCCCCTTATTTTGCATTTCAGGTGATGAGTAGTTAGATGGTGCATGGAGGTCGYTTGAGTGCATACYTGATAAACTCGAGTGTCTTGATTTGAAATAAATTCTGTTGAGTAATGGGAGTTATTTCATGGAAAAATCTTTAATCATGTATTCATTCATTTATTTGCCTATTCGCCCATTAATTTATTCTTTTAAATTATCTCTGGGTCATAATTTAAAAGRAGYATTTTCTTGGTTGATGAGTTTTGGAGGTTGTTGGGATTTCGAGTTATTTATATAAGTATATAKAAATGTTGTTGTGGAATTTTCTAATTTGTATACAGTAAGTAAACGTTGATATTACAAAGAAAAACTCTATCAAAATTTTTATAATCCTTTTAAAATAAATATATTCAGATTTGATTTTTTGTAATAATTAATATAAGTATGAGTAAGGTCAGTAACATTACCAAGTTAGGACAATTCTTAATTTGGGGATGTTACATAATTAGTGTCTACACTTTTTACAACTTTGGATGGTATTTGCTAGTTAAATTATCCACAGCAATAACCTACTACAGTTGAGCCTGCATCAAGTTATCTAAGTGTTTCTCTATGTGTATGGAGAAAACATACTCACCTGAACACTTTGGAATGTCCCACACAACAATAGACGATGAAACTGTAACATCCAAGCATCAATTGCAACATCCTCATTTCTACACATTTGGAAACTGTAAATTTTACACAAATTAAAATATTAGATGAGCTACATTCCAACTGGGTTATGCCAAGTTGGTATCTTTTTCCAGATAAGTCTGAATGAACAGATGCAAAAAAGTAGCTCTTTCATTGCTCTGCTTTAAAATCCCACTTCTTAGACTTAAGAAGACAACTAAAATACAATTTCAAAATATCAATGCTTACACAAGCATAAAAAAGTAGCTCTTTGGGTGATATAAAATGGCATATTTGAGAGCTAGATCAGATTCATACTCTTGWATCACATATAAGTAAAAATGCAGTTCTYGATATACACTATGCTCATATATCATTCTTTTACATACCATTCTTAAGAAGCTCCATGAAACTGCATTTGTTGCTCYTTTTACTGATTAACATGAAATTAAAATGAAAAATCAGATACTATTGAAGTGAAACTTTAAATGAAATATATAGCAAGAAAGTTTACCTTGACACCACACAATATTAAAGGTCCAAAATGGTTGATTCATTTACACAATTTGCAAATTCTGAAAATGAAATAAAATAAAAATACTTGAGAGTTGAGAATATATAAATTACAATGAGTAAATTTTACTTGAATTTAAAWTAAACAATAAAACATAAAAAATACCTTGATCAATCCTTTCTAAATATTCAAGATCTTCCTCAATATTAATTGGAGTTTTTCTTTGCAACTAATCCTTGGAACACATAAGACATTGAACCATTCTAGGAGTYCAAGAGCTCCTAAATGTGTCAAGAACACAGCTTCCTATACTAAAAGCTGATTCTGAAGCAACCGTAGATACAGGGATAACGAATATATCTCTAGCCATTTAAGCAAGTATAGGAAGTCTTGGAGTCTTGAGCTTCCACCACTTCAATATGTCAAATCCATCATCATCTCTCTTTCTTTCTTCTCCAATGTATTTGTCCAATTCATTTTCTATTATCAGTCCCTCCAACCTCATTAAGAAACATATCATACTCATGCCTAGWCAAATTTCACCTTTTTTGTGTTATATCACGAGAACTTTGCAATGCATTTGAAATATAACTCATTGATGAACATGAAGATGATTGYGAGTGATATAGATGTGTGGGATGATTCAGTGTTTAACCCTTTATACTCATCAAAGAGTGCATAAATTCCTTCMTTTCCCTCTACTTGCAGGAGTATTGCTATCGGATACATTCTTCGAACCACCCACTCAACATAATGAAGCWTGAATCGAGGATCTAGAATCACAGCATAAAACATAAGAAAACTCAACTTTTCATTATTCCCCTAATATTAGTTGTTCTTTTTCCTTATCCTTTTTGTCATTTCTTTCAATTTAAACTTATCACTACCTTCCCAAGAATTGAACAAATGTCACAACATCACTAAGTTCATGAATAACTTGATTAGAAGTTACATATAATGAACTTGAAACTTGCATGTTAAGTCATAGAAACATCCTAAAATCTTAACAAAACGAGAAATGTTTTCCCAACTGGCATCGTCTACAAGTGGAGTCTGCAAGTATGCCTCTATTGCACGTGCTATAAGCTTGTTGCCTTCAACATCGCCGGGTTGCTGTCGAAAACTAAGTCTAGACACACAGAGAGCCTCCCACCCTTGCAAATTATTTGTAGCAAGGCCGCCTATGATGGGGTCACCATCAATCTTCAAACCTATTAACTCAGCAACATCCTGTAATGTCACCGTGGCCTTCCCAATGGGTAGGTGAAATGTGCGTATCTACGACCGCCATCGCTCATCCATAGAGGTGATAAGGGCGTGATCAACAGTCGCATTCCCTAATCTACAAATGTGGTTGAAAACCAGCAACATCTATGGCATCCCTAACCCGTAGGTCAGCAACACCATAAGCTGACCAAAACTGACCTATGTGAGCCCTATACTGTAAGCCTCTAGATACAGATGGCTCGTCCCTGGGCCATATAAGGTTAGACCTGCGCTATCCTTGTCTAGACTGCAACGACGCATTTAATGGGCTCGGATAAATATCTAAAGGAATTCATTCCATCTACTAACAAAATTGTGAACATCATATTTAATATCTCATCATAAAAGTAATCATAAGTAGATAAATAACAGAAATAATAATTGTCCAATAAAAAATAGGTCACAATACATATGCAATTAAATAAGCAGGAAGAGTCCATTTCAAGTTTGGTAATGCCCAAAAACATTTGCATTATCATTGCAAAAATCATGCAATTTTGAAAAATTATGGACAAAGTTTCCGACAATTTCATTACCATACAATCATCAGCACAATCAATTGAGAAAATAGAGCCAAATGCCTTAGCTAAATACAAACAAAATTTTCTATTGCTAATTGGACAGCCTTAGCCAAACACAAATAAAATTATGCCTTAGCCCTTAATATGCCTTAGCATTAGATAACAAATAACTATCTAGGTATTTGGTAGCAAAAAATAAATGAAGACCAATTAGATAATAAATAACTTATCTARGAGTTGGTAGGTTGGAGGGGCTAGACTAGTGACTTATTTCATACTTGAAAAATTACTAAATGAAGRCCAATTTGCGATCCCAAATTTCTAGATTAAAAAAATACATTTGAATTGTACATAGCAAATTGTAGAGGACTATATAAATAGGATCCATACCCCTGTAGTAAAGTGGCTCTCGTTGAAAGAATAGACGAAAAACATACTTAAGTAGTCTTCACACCTCCATAAGAAATGCTGAAAATTTTATTTAACCATAGGAAAAGAAAGGATACTACTGACTAAACAGAGTCCTAGAAGTTCCTAACTGGTAGTGAGACAATTATTTCATTGGGGCMTTTTTATAGGTTTCGCAAAGAAATCTTAAGGACATAGAGTAGTTTAGTAAGCTGTATAAGCTGGCAACCAAAAATATGAGCTTATTCCTTCATTTCATCATAAATATGTTTAATAGACCCACAATCATTTACAGATTAGTCAAGAGTGAAGAAATCGCAGTTTTCTGAAAGGACTCCCATTCCGAGAAAGTTCAAGAATTGTTATCATTCTACGAAATTAAATGGAATAACAAGAGTGATAGCTAACATCTATGAAATTAAATGGCCAAACCTTGATGATTAATAAACTAATGGACCAATCAAATCTCTCAAAGAAATGTTTGCAAAATAAGCATTTATGCTCATACATCTCACAATTTTATGAGTCCACATGGGCTATAAAGCTTCATCAGACTTGAGAAGATGTAGCAACACAAAAAACAGAATATTTAAAACCACATCTAACATCTCTCAAAAGTGCAATTTAGGTTGGATGGTATTCTAAATAATTCTTGTTGTATGTTAATTATTACAAAAGAAGTGCAGATATAGGCAGAGTGATATGATCTTTTTAATAGCGATCACTTCTAAGAAAACAAAARGAAAAWTTGCAAGATGAAGTTTAATTTGGTCTAGATGCGAAATATTTACTTATTCGTTGTAACTTTTAGTTCATCCCTTAAAATTATTATATTAAATATGTGTCAAATATAACATGAAAAATTTAAATAATATCATTAATAAGTTTATCATATCTTGATATATTTTCTCTCCCATTTTTTTTGAACCAGAAAATAGAAAAGTTGTGCATGGAATGAAAGTGGTAGACCTAGCTGTTGCAACTCACTGGCCATGCCAATCATGGTCAACCCTTATAAAGAAGAGATAAAAAGTCAAAATTATCTTTTTTTAAGTTCAAAAGAATAATTTAAAAAGAAAAAGAAATGGAGAGAGATTAGGTAAGTAGATAAAATAAGGTTATGAAAAATTTTAAAAGTTGCATTACATCTAACAATTTAACTCTAGTATATTTCCAGTCTAGTACTAGTGCTATCTTTCCCAAATTGAATTGCTTATGCTATTTTCCTTTAAAATCTTTTTTAAAGTAAATATGTTAACAATTAAAAATCTCACCATTACACATATTTCAAAAGTAAGTCCTATATAAATATTCATTTTGACATGGATATCTTTTTTCTTTACATAATATGAATGGTAGAAAGAGGAAATATTAATCACATATCTTTCAAGAACTGTTCTAGGAAATATTAACATCCAAAGCTTTGCCAATGTGAAATTAGCAAAGACAACAAAATGAAGTAATTTCAGAWGTGATCAATTATTAAAGTAAAACTTTACAATCAATTGCGATCAATTACTCCAAGCTCTCAATGAAATAGCCAATTGAGAAGTCTGATAGAGATTATGAATCCCAAAACAATMTTGAGTCAAACAGAAAAGTATCAAAATTTAGTAGAAAAAAATGAAATAAAAGCTTTTTCAATAGAAATAAACAAAATTCARTAGAAACAAATGAAATAAAYGAAATAATAAAATTCAGTAGAAGAACAGAAATCAAACATATATTCAGTAGAAGTCAAACAAATATCAAGACAAAATCAACACGTTATGCTAAAATCTTTGAAATAAGAGGAGATAAACTTTAAGATCGGTTGGGTTGAGGGATTGAAGTCATTCTAGAAGGAAGTCCCTGCGAACCTACTACTCCGAGCAGCGAAGGAGTGGGCGGTAAAGGAGTGGTAAAAGGAGGTGGCAACGACGGGTGGAACCGAGTTGCGAGCAGATGGCATTGCGGCCGAAGAAGCTAGTGAAGGACTACGTTGCCATCAAAGATGTGGAAGGTCAAGGACCGGGCGAACCACCGGCTAACGAGCAGCAAATGGACGGCTTCCACCGACAATGAAGAAACAAATTTATAGAGAATTTGATCRAAGTTACAGAGCTCAAAGTTAGGTTTTCATTGTAGGTATATGGGAAAGTGAAAACGGATTTTGTTTGTTAAGTTTTTAATATGATCGCATTGTCTTAATGCAATGGTAGTAAAAATAAAAAAACCAACGCATTGAAATGCTTGGGCTAAATTCCAATGCATTCTCTTAATGCGTCGGGTTCAATAAAGGACCCAACACATTTGCAAAATGCGATGGGTTTCTGCCAATGCATTAGTCTAATGAATTGAGTCCAATAATGCCATTCTTTCTAAAATAAGGTCTATTGTGGGTGTCCTTTCTGAAAGGATGCCCATTTTTAAAAAAACCCATGCATAAATTGTCAATTTTTCTTATTACTTTTTAGATTGGATAGAAATATAATATAATAAAAAATTTGAAAATACAATGAGCAATTACTTTTTAAAAATATGAYGTTATGTCAATTTCATTTTGAAAGATAAATATGTGTCAATTTAATTCATGAAAAAATAATCATTATATGAATTACATTATTAAAAGTAAAAGTGTGTCAATTTCGTTCTTGAAATTTGGAAACTCATATTAATGTGATCATCATATTTGTGAATCACGGATCAAATGTGGCAAACTTTTAATCATTTTGCCAATTGCTAAACATGATAGGTAATTTAGTCTAAAAGCATGTCCTATAAAATTTTCCTTAGTGCAGAAATTAAATAAAAAAATTAAATCGAACAAAAAATTTTAATGGAGATAAAATATCTTTATTAAAAACTTCATAAACTCGACGAATTTCTTACTCGGAGTCCAAAATATATTTATCTGATTTATTATATTAAGGCCTTAGACTGAACCTCTTTATCTAATCTTACTCGGAGTCTAACTAATTTGACTTCGAATAGGATTAGGACTTTATCAAATATAGTCTCCTAATTCTAATATATAATTGCACTTGATTTACAATTCCTACATTGCTTCCCCCAAACCAAGATCTTCGAATCTTCTAATCTCTTGATTCCAAGCATTTTCTTCAATTCAATGAATAACCGCATCTTCAACGATTTGATAAATATATCCACAACTTGATCTTTGATAGGACCACAATCAACAGCTACTTCTTTATCCCAAACCAAATCATGAATAAAATTGAACTTCATATTAATGTGTTTGTTGCGATCATGCAAAACTAGATTTTTTTTTGTTTTAGGCAAATTAATAGCTGACCTGTTATTAGAAAATATTGGGGTTGGAACTTTATATTGATGTCATAGGAAACCAAGCATTCTYTTCAACCATAACGCTTTTCATATATTCTACTTCTGTTGTAGCTAAAGCCACAACCTGCTGCTTCTTCAAAGACCATGAGAATACACCAGACAAATAAAATGTATAACCAGGACTGCTCTTGTACTTCACAATATCACCAGCTCAATCACTATTCGTGTATCCAACAAGATATATATTATTAGTACACGAATAAAAGATAGCATYAGATTATGTATTTTAATATATCTCAAAATTCTTTTTAGCAACTTATAAGTGTGATTGGTGAGGTAACTCCATAAATCTGCTAATTACGTCACCCCAAAAGTAATATCAAGCCTTATGGAAGTCAAGTATCTCAAATTCCTGACCAATTTTTTGAAATTAATAGCTTCAACAAATTCATCAATGTCATCTTTTGTCAACTTCAACTTTTTCCTCCTCAAAGTCATGATAGATTTACAAGAATCCATCTTAAATTTCTTCAAAGTATCACCAACATTTTTTTTTGACAGATAAAAATTCCTTCATCCATCTAATAAATCTCCAAGCCAAGAATAAGACATCAAGTACAAATATTTTTATCAAAATTATTAATCATTGCCTCCCTAAACTCATAAATTAATTTGAGATTGTTGCAGTAAATATTAGATCATCAATATATAAGCATTCAATAAGGATATTACCATCAAATTAAACTTTTAATATAAAGTATGCTCATGTGGACAATAGGTRCAAAAACCTCAAAGTAGCCAGTACCAACTTCTTGTTTAAGCAACTAACATTGTTTTGAAAYGGTCTACTTCTGCATAAAGTTTGTACTTGGTCTTTTATCCCCATTTAACATCAATGAGCTTTTTATTAGTGGGGAGAGTAGTCAATTCTCAAGTTTTATTTTTCTMAATAGCACAAATTTCCTCATCCATAGCATGAATCCAATGATCATCATTAGCAGCATCCTCATAAGTAACTAGATCGTAATATGTAAATAAAATATAATTCACAATATCCTCATCAGGAAAATTATTATCATTATTAATGACATAGTCTTGCAAACGAGYTGGTAAGCAACGTTCTCACTRAGGCTTTTYAGRAGGATGTGAACTCTAGRGTTTTCAACTTGCTCTCCTCCTTATCTAATGGATACATTATCCACTRAAGTTTGAAACTTCAATGAAATAAAGATGATGGTTTTGGTTGTTCTGAAACTTCAGAAGCTCAATCCCAAGCTCTTGCTCATCAAAAGTCACATCCCTACTTATAATCAACWTCTTGGTATTAGGATTATATAACTAATAGCCTTTAGTCTCATACTATAACCAAGAAAAATACATTTTTATGCTTTATCATTCAACTTCTTTATGAGAGCATTAATATGAGCATATGCAAGACATCCTCATCAATATGAGCATATGCAAGACATCCAAAAAAATTTAAGGTGATTGATATTAAGGTTTTGACCATTTCGAAGTTCTTGCAGTGTCTTTTATCCGTTAATTCTTGTTGGACCCCTGTTCACAACATAAACTACATAAGCAACAGCTTCAACCCAAAAATCTATAAGAAAACTTTTAGAATGCAACATAGATCTCACCATATCYGTAATTGTCCTATTCTTCCTTTTACCCACTCCATTCTGTTGGGGAGTATACCTAGGTGTCAATTGATGTTTGATACCATAGTTTTTCAAAAAATCATTACAAACCAAATATTCAATTCCTCTATGAGTTCTCAAGGTTTYAATAAAATATCAACTTTATTTCTCCACATAAACCTTGAAACTTCWAACACGTCATATGCCTAAGATTTATATTGCAAAAAAAATACACCAATGTCTTTCTACTAAAATCATCAGTAAAGTAATGAAATACTTTTTACCACCAAAAATGGGAGCCTCTACTGAACATAAATCAGAATGAATGAATTCCAATTGTGAGTTTGTTCTTGATGCTTTTCCYTTTTYAAAATAATRTCTATGCTTGTTTCCAACAATGCAAGACWCACTTTTTATCATCAAWATCAAGAGAAGGCAATCCCATACCAAATTTTACTTTGCAAGTAAATTCAAGTTACTRAAATTCAAGTGTCCAAATCTCATATGCCATAGCCAATGGTAATCAAAAGTCAGAGAACTAAAGCAAGGTAAATCACTAGATTTCACATGTAGAGGGAATGATTATGACTAATATTTACCTTTGCATTAGTCTTTTATGTGAGTCATTAATAGAGTACACTCCTCCATTGAAATTTATATTGTAAACCTTCGAAGATACCTGCCCAACACTTAATAAATTGTGATGAAGACTTTGAATATAATAAACATCATAAATAAAATTTGAAGAACCATCGTTCRGAGTAATAGCTATTTTTTTCTTTTCCAAGAACAGACACATGGGTGTTATTTTCAAGTCTAACAGTGGCCTCAACAGATAAATCCAACTCTAAAAACATATTTTTATTCCTATACGTATGATTACTACATCTCGAATCTAAAATTCATTCATTATGATTATTTTCACCAAATCYAGTAGTAACAACAATAAAGACTCAAGAGATTCATCAACTTCAGTCTCAGCAAGTTGTGCATGCAATTGTGCTATGTGTTCCCTTCTAAATCTAGAATCATTCTCAAGATGACCATAATTTTTGCAATAAAAATATGTATTGTTGATTTATTCTATCTTTGATATAAGAATTATCAAACTTATTTTGTTGGTAACTAAATTACTTCTACCATGGCCTCGGCCTCTAGCTCTGGCTYTGGCTCGATATTCACCCATGCCACATCCTCTTTCTCTAAATTATGATCACCTTGCTGATCCAATTCAGCATTAATTCAATACGTATCATTTTCCTTTTGTAAATCCACTTGAGCATGTAATACTTTTTCCTCAGAAATATTATTTGATTACTGATTCAAAGACAACTCATACGATAAAAATTAATCAACCTTTAATGTGTCCAAATCCTTGGTAGATTCAATAATAATCTTCTTGGTATGAAATTTACTATTTACATGTCTTAGAATTTTACTAGAAACTTGAGAATTAGAGAGAGTCTCACCATTAGAGTTCATGGATCTCACAAGCTCTTGAAGTCTGTTAATGTAATCTTTAATTGACTCTGTGAGTTCCATTCGAAATAATTCATACTCACATCTTAACTATTACAATTTGACCATCTTCACTTCAGGCTTCTATGTAGTCATCAAAATTTCTCGTATCTCTTTCGTTGTATCTGCATATACAAATTTATTATATAGAGGTAATGCTACATTCTTCTGCAAGATATGTTTAGTTGTACTCTCTCGATACTTCAATTTTTGCTATTCTTTCTACTGTTATGTAATTAACTCAGTYTGAGGGAAAGGTTGTTGAAATCAGTCTGACTAATATCCCATACACYARTYAACTCAAAATAAGTCTGCATCTGTCCATGCTACTTATTGAAATTATCTTTGCCATCAAAGACAAAAAGTTGGACAATTAGGAGGAGTCACATAGCCCTTCATGTTGCTAGCTGTGATACTACTTTGTACAAATTAAACAAAGAAATTAAATCGAACAAAGATTTTTTATGGTGACAAAATATCTTTATTGAAAAGTCAACAAACTCAATGARTTTCTTACCGGAGTCCAAAGCATATTTATGTAATTTCTTATMTTAAAAACTTAAACTGAACCTGCTTATATGAGAGTCTAATTAATCTAACTTCAAATAGAATTAGAACTTTATCAAATCTAGTTTCTAATTTTAATATATAATTGAACTTGAGTTATYATTCCTACACTTAGCGACAAAGTTATCAAATAGTTTGTGTATATAATTTTAACTACTCATACTCAGACTAGGTGTAATCACCATAGATAGAACATTTAATYATTTTATTTAGGAAAATTTTGACTAAATTACCGTTAACTCTTAAATTAAAGTAATTCTAGCAATTGTTTTTTTTTCAAATTTGAAGGACTTAATTGATACAATAATCATACTTGAAGAGATTAAATTAACACGTTTTCTTTCTCAGGAATGAAATTGACACAACATCATATATTAATTAACTAGAGTTGTCTAGAGGTCTGTCGAAAATGTTATTTTCTGCCCATTTGGATGCATAYGAAATGAAATCCTAGCAGCCAATCTCCTCAGGGCATGGAGAGAGGAGTATATGAGCAATAAGTGTTCTAATTGATTAGACAAGAAGGAAGATCCACATGCAATGCATCATTGTTCTGCCAATTTTTTATTAGTTTGGGTCAATATGTGCTATAATTACACTGCATTTGAGTTGAAGGAGTTTGAAGGAAATGAAATGGGAGGAGATTGATGCAGGAGTTTGGATAAATGTTTCTAAAATGGAAGGAGAATACAGATATTGAACAGTCGCTTGCTATAAACTACTATAGTATGAGATAAAAAAAAAAAAAAAAGAAAAGAAAAAGAGATGCTTATAAAACAAGTAGCCACAGGAGTTGCTCATCCTTGTGATTAGGGCAATCCATGAGCCAAAGGAATCGGTTTCATCTTATTTTATTTTTAAAATTTTGCCGTCAGCTACTTGTTTATTCTATTTGTTCATTCCAATTGCACCCTCCAAGCTACTGAAAAAGCTGGAAAAAATCAATTAGTAGATATTTTTTGTGTGGAGTTGACAAATCACAATTTCCATGCATGCACTTTTATCGTCGTTGTTTAGATTTAAAGTAATGCAGTTTTATTATCATCGCAATTTCGGCGCAGACGGCTTCCTTTTTCTTTCTCCCTTTTTCCTTTTATGCAGCATTTGCATTCCCCTATAAATATTCCAATTTACTCTACCAACTATCATCAACTTCAACCTCTTCACAGCAGAGGGTATTGAATATGGCTGCCAGCCCTGTTGTTCTTTCTATTTTCCCATTTCTCTTCCTTTTGCTCAATACTTCAACTGCAATTCATGCTATGTACAATGTTGTCGAGTTAGGAGCGAATCCTGATGGCAAGTCTGATTCTACCAAGTCGTTCATCAGTGCATGGGCTGCAGCCTGCGCCTCGCAGACACCAGCCACCATTTATGTACCACAAGGGAGATTCTTGCTTGAGCAAGCACAATTTAGTGGACCATGCAATAACAACGCTGTAAGTTTCAAAATAGAGGGAACCCTTGTGGCTCCTTCAGATTACAATATTCTTGGTAATTCTGGCAGATGGCTTCTTTTTCAGAGTGTTAATGGAGTTTCCGTCCGCGGTGGCACACTTGATGGTCAAGGTACTGCTCTCTGGGCTTGCAAAAGATCTGGCAAGAAATGCCCACTTGGTGCAACGGTATGTATTAGATGACTGAATTGTTTTGGCGTTTGCATTGAGGTCGCCAGTTGAATCAAAACTTCAACTTTAAATTTGACATAACTGTTCTAGTGGGAAGGTGGGAAGTTATACTCTCCTCGCTACTTGAGTACTATAAGGAAAGTTGGTTAATCAAGAAACTGCTCAGGATCATCAGTAAGTATAGATAGATGTTCACTCAGACCATCATCCCCTGATTACTACAAGTATGTGCTGAACATTTTACTGTACCCAACTTGATGTATAATTCTTTTTGTTCAGACACTGGAATTTTCGAACGCAAACAACACTTCTATCAGCGGATTAACTTCTCTAARCAGCCAAATGTTTCATATGGTCTTTAATGGCTGCCACAATGTAAAGTTACGATCCGTGAAAGTCAGGGCGTCTGGAGAAAGCCCCAACACTGATGGCATTCATGTGCAATTTTCATCAGAAATCACAATCTTGAAATCTAAAATCAGTACTGGAGATGATTGCATTTCAATARGGCCAGGAACTTCCAATTTGCGGATTGAAAATGTTATCTGCGGCCCTGGTCATGGCATCAGGTGACTAAGATTGATCAACTTTGAAATCCTTATTAATATTTCATTTTCCTAAAATATATTGATTTTCATGTCCTGATATTGGAAATGAATCTGGTGCAGCATCGGAAGTCTTGGGAAAGAGTTTCAGGAAGCAGGTGTGCAGAATGTGACAGTGAAAACTGTTACTTTTGTCAACACCCAAAATGGTGCAAGGATAAAAACTTGGGGCAGGCCAAGCACGGGTTTTGTCAAAGGCTTTCTAGTTCAGAATTCGASAATGATTAATGTCCAAAACCCTATTATTATCGATCAAAATTACTGTCCGTACAACATAAATTGTCCCGGTCAGGTAGTGGTCTTCATACATACATTTGGCACTGGGTAAATAAACATTAAATAAAGGAAAAAGCATTGTTCTTGAAGTAAAAGTGATATGTCTTCTTGTGATTTTTTTTTTTTTAACAGTATTCAGGGGTAGAGATTAGTGATGTCACGTATCAAGACGTCCGTGGAACATCGGCAACAGAAGTTGCAGTCATATTTGATTGCAGCAAAACGAATCCATGTAGTGGGATAAGATTAGAAGATGTTAAGCTGACGTACAAAAATCAACCTGCAAAAGCCTCATGTAGTAATGCTGCTGGAACAACCATGGGTCTAATTGAGCCAACAAGCTGTTTGTAACTTAAGAAGCTATACAAGTTCAATAAGACTCTTCATACGAAATAGATGGACCAGTTTCCTCACGATTTTAGGTACGTTAGTTCATRTACGAATGAGAACAACTGAACCATGGAGTTGAAGGCAGGAAAAGAAAATTCCAGAACATGTTTAAATTTGATTATTTGATTCTTTAGGTATTTTAGTTAAAATTCTATCACATACAAGTTGTATAGAACACAGAGTTGCGTAGCTCTGTAAACTTCCTCACATATACATGTTGTAGACACAGGAAGCTCTGTAAACTTCCTTAGAGTGGAAAACAAGAAGATTAGAACTTCCTCCCAAGTTCCTCTGTACACTAAAATTTCTGATTTCAACAAATTATTTTGCAGCGGAATAGAAAAAAGATAGGAAAACACCTTTAATCGCAGTTTTTCAAGTTCAGTGAGCAAGGTCCTATCAAACCTTTAGGTGAATTGCCTTCAATTAAAACTCTTTATGAACCGCCTTCGGTCACCTGCTATCAGTTGACAACGTATACAAATAAACTTCAAGTCTAATTAAAAGACAAAAAAAATAAAGATAAAATATAGAGTTTATTAATTTTTGAGGGAGTGAGTTACAATATCTAAAAATTCTAAATWAAAAAAATATCTAATTCTCCTTCTCAACGTGTTTACCTTGTAGATCGAACTTTAATCTGCATCGATGAGAAAATACTTTCTTTATATATGTGTATATATAGATTGAATCTTCTTTGATAGTTTGTTCRCCTCAAAGGATAAAAAATTATCTGCATAATGAAAAAATACATACTTTCAATCTGTATGATTATGTATTAAGGGGGTGCTCTATTTATAGGCAAAGAGTTCATATCGTTTGGATAACTCTCTCTAGCTTGAATGGATTTCATGTTACCTAAGCAACCCATCTTATTACACCTTTTTCATTGGATCGAGCCAACTATATATTTGGGTTGCCTCACTAAATACAATTTGCAATTAGACGAACTTAATTTATCTGGGCTTAATACGAGTTGACCCATCTACATAACTGTAAACGCCACATTTACATTGCTATAGTTCTGCTATGGTTTTGATAATAATTTATCTATATGAATGTTTATAGGAATACAAACTACTTCAAGATCTAAAATGGACTTAAGTGAAGTTGTTCAATGTATCTTTGTAGAGATCTGATTCTTTTGTAGGATTTATCTAAGTACATAGGCTTAGTCTTCTTGTCTAGAATTGTATTTAGACTTAGATTTGATTTCCTTGTTGAATCTTTTTGAATCCTTGCATAGAATATTTTTCAAATATTTTCAAATGAGTTACTCTTTTGAGAAAACATAGGTGTTAAGCTTACAATAGTATTTAAAACTGAAAATGAGTTACTCTTTTGAGAAAACATAGGTGTTAAGCTTACAATAGTATTTAAAACTTTATAAGTTTYTTTGAAAATGAATCCATAAGTGTATACACTTCAGACTTAGGACCTAGTCAMTCTGGACGTCCTAATGAAGTATACAAATTCTAAGTTAGAAGTCCTTTGATGAAGGTTCGGATGAAGCGTGGGTTTCGTTTGGACATCCAAAGGTGTTAAGTACTGCATCCAATCTTAGTTTAGACTTAGGACTTGTCCTTGCCTTGGACGTCTAAAGTTGGTTTATGTTAAGTCAKAATACTTTCTAGTGAGGCTTCAAACGATTCTTGTGTGGCATCAAACATCCTAATGCCTCCTGTTGCAACATTTGAAGAATGGTATAGACGGTCCCTATGGGCGTTGTTCAACTCATCAAGTGTTTATCYCAGGTATAAGGAGTCCAAGTTATAGTTAAATGGATAGAGTAGAGTGTCGAACCCACAAGGATTGATTAGTTAACTTCCTAGTTTAKGTAACACAAATAAATAAGCTAAACTTATGCACAAGCTACCATTTATATGTCACTAAGCCTCTTTGTCTCATGGTGACTATGAACACAGTAAGTTTTCGAATGGATTTGGGGAATTTTYAGAGATACTAATCGCTGTAATTGTAATGTAAAGTAAACTAAATTTTATCAAATGGGAATAGATACTTGGGGTACAAAGGATACCAAAACCGACAATGTAACAACTAGCCAAATTCAATGTTAAATCATTAAGTTTTCCAAACCAATTCACCTCTTAGTTCCCCTATTAATTTCATTAAGGCACATTCTCTTTGATTATACAATGTAACACCCCTAGATTAAGAAATTTTATCCTAATCCGGAAATGTCACCATTTACTCACTCACATAAATTTGCAAAAATTGGGAAAATAAAATTTTTGGATATTTTAATAAAAATGGTTTTTAAAAAAATTTTGACAGAGTTTTTTCTGTAATATCAACATATACTCCCTATATACAATCAGAAAATCTCACACAAACATTTGTAATACTCCACATATAATGAAATCATTTCAAACTCTAATACTATACTTTACTAACAAAATACCCATAGATTTAAAATCCAACGAAAGCTTTTGAAAACAACAAATAAAATTTAAACATTTAACAAATTCATAAATCAATAAAAATTGAATTAACACAAATGACTCTTCAGTATCAAAGTCTGCTCCCAAACGATCTCCACATACCATCTGATTAATCATCAACTGAAACATAAAAKAAGGGAAAATGGAATGAGCTACTAAGCTCATTAAGTAAATCTCATGCATAAATTCGTGCATCATGTACTATATCTCATGAAGTTCAAAAATTTACTTTGTCAAAACTTTCATAAAAACTTTCTTTTCAAATAGTGAGCTCATTTGGTGTAACGCATCGCCATTAAGCTCTACAGTGGGCAATTACTATTTGAAACCCTATCACATTCTATAGGTAGAACCGCAAAACAGTTAATATTACTTAATTTTTTCCTTTCACTTCCACTTTAAAAGAGGTGAATATTACTTACATTCCTACCCTACAAGAGGGTTAGGTCGGGTGTGCTAGTCCCTCACGCTTCATTTCCCACTGGCACCTTTTATGGTCTAGGCTTTACACCCCTTTTCAAATTCCTTACGTTTGGAAAACATTCAACATTTAAAATCACATTTTTCTAAACTTCATATTKTAAATTCCTGGTCATCTGGTTTTATGGTGTCTGGTCGCCTGGGCRTCTAGATGTCCTTTGTTTTGGTCAAGCTAGCGAGCAACAGGAAAGGAACCTAGCCTCTGACCTGCTGCTAGTTCAAACACCCCTTTCTGAGCGGCAGTTGCAGATTGAAATCGGCAAGCAAGAGAAGATTGCAACAACTCCAGTAGCTCCGACGAGTGACAATCGAAGATTCAGCTTCCTTTTCCGAGCGACTAACAGAGGTGCGTAGATCTGGCTGTTCGAATAGCGGTGTTCACACGGTGGAAGTTCTTTGAGCAGCTGCAGATTCAACGGCCCGAGCATCGACAAGTCGAGACGCAGCAATTTGCTTGTGTAGATCTAATTCCGAGCAATGAGTTTCGGCCATGCAGCAATGAACGGCAGTCTCTTTCGAACCACGAGCCATGAACGGCAAGCAGATTGGACAAACAAAGAGAGAGAGAGAGAGAGAGAGAGAGGAGAGACACTGTCGGCGATGGCGATTAAGGTGGGTAGAGGGAAATGGTGATAAGGGCCGGTGACAGCTTAGGGTTAGGTTAGGGTTTGTGTTTCCTTTTGGGGAAGTAGATGATTAGGGTCAACCCAGTTTAGAATTATTTTTATTTTTATTTTTAAGCTAATTTTACTTTAACCAAAATTCTTCCATGGGTCATTTTTATTCTTTAATTAACTAAGCCTAACTAAATTAGGATCTATTAGTTTTCCTTTGGCCCAAAAATGAATTCTAAATTTGGTTTTAGATTTGGATAAGAAGAGAACGGACTTTAACAGGTCAAGCCTGAATTAATTAACTAAAACTTCTTATTAAATTAAACTAAATAAATTTTACATTTAAATAAATATACCCACACATTAATGCATAATAAATAACAAATTAGAGAAATAATAATTTATTTTGAATTAGCACATCGAACTATACAGCCTCCAAGTCCTGCCGCTGTAACATAATCAAACCACTAATAATCATGAATATAATCTAATTAGTGGATTAATTATATAATAATATAATTATATAAAGTTTGTAAAAATGAAAACTAAATCTCGAGAATTACATACAACCTAGACTCTCTCAAGTGCCAAGCTGCCTACCTATAGTACATGTTTAAATTGTCTACAATGTCAAACATATAGAGGTAGGTGCAATACATTCAAGCTATGAGTGAAAAAAACTATAGAAAATATTTTTCGAAAAAGCCTTGCAAACTTACACCATAACGGCACATGCTTAAGCATAGCTAAACCCAAAACATTATCCATGAAATCATTTCTCAAATACTAATTGGTTTAGTTCAAAGAATAGAAATGACAATACAAAATGATTATAGTATGCTTAAATCACAAATTGACATTCAACATTTTAATTRAAGTTTGAATTACATCATTGGCTAACGCAAAGCTTAGCTCCAACTCAAGTGACTATTCACACATAGTAACAATACCTAATAGCATTATAATGAATAATTACATCAAGAATAACAAGATTRAGGCTAAGAAATGCTCAAGAATTAGTTGCTTCAAAGTGATGAAGAACAATGAAACTGGAGCAAATTCACAGTGCTTGTTCTCCCAATCCAACCTTTGAATTCTTTTCAACCTTTAATAGAGGTGAACTATAGTAGTATCATAAAATGTGAATGGTGGAGATATGGTTCGATGYAGTGAAAGATGAGTTAYTGAGGGTCTTTCTTACTCCAGTAGAAAACTGACAGGGATGGAGAAGAAGATGGAAAAAARGTGGGTAGGGATTTGTTTAAATCAKATATKGAATCATTGCAAGAGATTTGGAGCTAAAACATGGGCCTCCGAGAATTAAAATATCATTGAGCTTTGGTAATAAATCAGCTAGAATAGATTTTGTCTGACACGATAAGCACAATTTCCAAGATCATTTCAAACATTTTCCTCTTCTAGTTGACTCTTGTATCCTTCATGGCATGCCAAGGCGAGAGTGCAAATTACAAGGGTATGACACTTATACCTAAAATAATAAGATAGGATTTAAAATACTCAATTTAATAATTACAACCCATAACAAAATGAACAATTGGTCATCCTAAAAGCTCATGATCACCCTACATGCTAATAAAGCAAAAATATAAAGCAAATAAAATCATGTAAATAAATAGGAAAAATCCTAACAATTAAGGTTTCCAATTTCCTTTCCAACCCCTTGAAATGTTTTCCAAATTTGTAATCTCTTAACAATTTAGGAACTTCCATATTTCATTAAGTCCATTCTTTGAAGATTTCCTAACTCCTTAGGAAACTAACATTTCCAATTCCCAACAATTTAAGAAATTTAATTTTAATTTACTTTATTAATTCTTTCCTAATAAATTAGGAATTACCAAAATAATGTAAATTTTATGATTTCTAACATCTTCAGAATTTCAAAATTGGACCAATTCATTAATTTAATTCCTAAACAGTTTAAAAAATTAATCAAATTAATGAAATTAATGGAAACAAATAAAAATAGATTTTTTAAGGACACCAAGTTGAGGTTGCCAAAAATAGTGTTAAATAATACAGAAAACGCCAACATGAACAAATAAGTTCGTTGCTCTGTGGCTCCTTGCGCCATCGATACCGTAACGGTGGCTCCATGCGCCATTGATACCGTAACGGTCGCAGAAAGAGCCGTCAAAATGGGTTGGGCCTGTTGGGCCAATCCAGCCTGCCTTAAAATAAGAGTGGGTTGGGCTGAAAAATCCCAACCAAAAAAGAGGTAGTTCTCCGCGAGCCAACCCATTTGGCCCGCAGGTTGAAGTTGGTTAGGTCACGGGCTAGCCACCATATTTTTAAATAAAACATTAGAAAACCAAACAATTCCTGAATTGACATCTAATTCCTAAATTATTGGCAATAGAACCCAAGATTCCAAATTTGTTAACACATGCACAAAGCGTTGCATGTAAACTCATCAATTCCTTCTTTCCTCAAGCTCTTCGGTCGCCTTTCCTTCTCACTTGTTGATGGATTTTAAAGAACATTGTGCCATTGTAGTTTAATAGATTTTATTACTAATTGATGAATTTTGTGATGAATGATATTTTAATARACTTTATTAATTAGTATAGAATATGGTGGATTATTATGMAAATCATTTAAATTTTTCTTAGGGACTTTTTAAGGAACTTTTGGGATTTTTTTTTATAAAGATTTTATGATTTTTATTTTTGRTGGATTGGCCCACCTAAGCAATAACTCACAGTAGGCTGGTGGGTTGGCCTAGCTGACAGCTCTAGTCGCAGGTTCAAAACCCAGCTGTCGTAGAAGTTGTTTTGCTCATCTTGCCGATTTTATGATTCTTACAATAAGACAGAACCATGTTCAAGAGCTATAATTTCTACATTCGTTAACCGTAAAACCCTAGTGGAATCCCTACCCATTTGTTGAAGTYTATAAGAGCTATAAATTTTTACCAACCTCGTTAATAATCTTTCATGTTATACTTAGCTTCGGGATTTGTAAGGATCCCTACAACCATTTTCCCCTAAAGGTCCTAGTGTATGTGACTTCCTAGGTTCAACATTAAATAGAAATGAAAAATAATATTAAACTCATGTAATATTATTTCACTAMTATGTTCCCATGACTCCATACCAGGATTTTCATAGATTGTGGTTGGTGTCTAGCAAAACATTCGAAGACCCATATTTAATGAATGAAGAAGCTGGCCGACTTCTACTAAATGAATCAAGACTATAGTATTTTACTCATTCCATTTTGATATCTTTTTGGAAACATATCAAATACATTATCTCGATTCCTTTACTACTATGAGAATCTCTTTTCTTATCACATTCCACTTCGGCCAAAGATTTCTTAGTCAAGAAATAATGTACAAAGATATCTTTCTTCTTAAAGAAGTAATGGATTCATTATTGCATGATCATATGTTCTCATATATCTTATACTAGTACTTCAAACTATCTTATACTCCCATATAATTGTAGTTGTCATTAGTAGAAAGTCATAGTTAAGGAAATATGAGAAYATATATCATTTCAAGTCAAAGGAGTAAAACCTTATAGTCCAATGACAAGTAATTTCTCGCTTTACTTCATTTCTTTTAAGTCATGTTTAAGTTCATTTGTCTCTACAAATAACTCTCTTAGTTACAATGGTACGAGATTCGCCATTTTCTATCCCATTATTATTTCTATACTTGATCATATGACACGTAAATAAGACTAGTTTAACAATTCTGTGACTATACAACTTTATTATTAGTCTTTATTATTCTTTTGTCTCATCATTATACTCATCTGAAAAGAATAAACAGCTAATAGATGGACATAATAGTAAATAATGCTAATAATACTTTTATTCTGAATATCTAATTATTACAAATAAATAATGCTCTACGGCACATAACTAACACTGATACCAATTGAAATGACTAAGAGAGAGGGGTGAATTAGGACTTAACAATAATTTCTACCCTCAATCGAATTAGACTAACCAATCCAATCCTAAAATGTGATTAGTAAAGATAATAAGCAATATATGAGACATTATGATAACGAAAATTCAAAATATAACCAATAATTTTGATAAGATTCAACAAGATAAATTTCTAAGAAAGCAATGRCATATGCTTTCAATATTCAAAAGGCTCAAATGAAACTATGTAACCTATAATAAATATAGATCACAAGATAGAGATATGCAATATAAATTGAAGTGCTAGCAAGAGACAAGAGACAGTTATTTATAGTGGTTCGAGTTCTCCAAAGTCTACATCCAATACCTAGGATCCCCTAGGATTTCAAACTTYCACTAATCTTATATRATTACATGAAATTTAACAATCACGGTTAGCATCACACAGCTAATCAATATCCAACTCAAGAGATGCAACCTTCCTAGGATTTTACACAAGTAATCTCTCAAACAATTCTAAAAGAAATATTCAATCAATAATTCACCTCAAATAAGATGAGCTTTATGATAGCAGCTCAAAGTAACGCACCCCTGCGTCCTGAGTATCGTCCTTAGGTCCAAAAGGTTTTTCAACTTTCTGGACACCCACGGACATAGGTGTGGACGCTTACTACYATTCGTGGTCAAGGATCATAGCTAAGGACATTCTATCTGTCGATGCATGCGTCTTTGCCCATTAAAGATGTAAAAATCAAACTATTAAGGATGAAGTGCAATGGTATATAAGCCTAGTGTATTTCAAAACTCATTGATAATGTAAAAAATATTTCTAAGAAGTTTTGTAAAGAATTTTAATGAGCTTTATGACCTTAAAACAAACTCTCAAAAGAATTAGTCACAACAATGAAATAGAGCATTAAACCTTAGTAAAAATATTACTAATCTAATTATTTTCGAGTCATCAAAAGTTGTAAAGGCTTCGATGTGCAAAAGACTGATGATCTTTAACTTCTCCTTGTGAATTGTATGAATTGAAGTTCATATCAATGGATAGATTTGTTGTTGAACTTCCTAACTATAAGATAAATTCACAAAGACCATTAGTAGTATTCAATGTTTTGATATTCTTAAAGTAAGAGTTCATTGCAATTAGGCACTCAACCCTAAWAATACGAATACTTTATTTAAGAGTAAATACAACTGAAGGACAAGTACGAGTAATGGTTTGAAATAAATGAAGAAACATTAAGCATTTTTGGATGTAGCCTTTGGAGTAGAATGTTCTTTATTTGCAGTAGCAATGTCGCTGGCGTTTAAGCTTCTGGTCCATCTCTTTGCCTGATAAGTAGGCAGTGACTGAATGTGTTTTGTAGCAGGCTTTCTCTTGGAAGTTCTTGCTCTTTTTGTCGCAGGTTCTTGCACTTTGTTGCAGGTGTAGATTTCACCACTTCTTCTTGTGCTTTTGATGCAGCCTCACTTGCATTTGGCACTACGAGAGAGAAGCCTTTTAGAGGCGAAACTTTGGGACTGAAGACTTTCGTCTCTAAATAGAGGAAAACTAGAGATGATTTAGAGGCAGACTAGCAAGACGACATCAATACGTCTCAAAACCATCCGTCTTTGATTTGTCTCCAAAATGACAGAGACGAAATRTAAAAATAACGTAGAGACGACATGTTGTGTATAGCTAATGTTTGAAACCAYTTAGAGATACTAGTTGTCAGTCTAAAAAAATATTATTCAGTGCACATCAAATGCAGAGGATTTGAGGTCGTCCCTAATGAAATATAATGTTGGAGATGCATTAGAGATGAAACACAAACTTCACTAGTGCCTAATTCATCTCTAATGCAGAGACACAACCATCTATCTCTATGTYATGTCTAAATAGACACAACCGTGAGACGAAGTGTTTGTCTCTATTTAAAGATGATGTAGAGACGGGAGTTCAGCCTCTGTTGTTTAAATATGAACTAGATAACCATTCATCTCTTTTTTATCTATATGGAAACAATATCGAGAGACAGTGATTGTCTCTACTTGTAGAGATGATGTAGAAGCAGTTTGTTCAATCTCTATTGTTCAGAGATGAACTGGTTACGATTTTCATTTCGTCTCGAATACTTTTAAAAATTTCATAAACTTTATATTGTTTCTATTTTGTCTTAGATTTGTCTCTAGGTTGGAGATGATTTGGTTTACTCTTATCTCTAATAATTTTAGTAGCGAGAGAATAGAGACCATTTTGAAACGAATTTTTTTGAAAGTTTATATTTTTTACTTACTATAACAAAAATTTTAAACCCTTTGTTGAAATCTCTTTATTTTTAATGGATTTATAAATCAAATTTGAAATTGGTAATGAATTTATTTAACGTGTTAGATGTAATTAAAAAATAATAAAGTTTGATATGAATACACATTGAAACTATAATATAAGGTTAAACTTGTACATAATCTGCACTAAATTTAGCTTATGAATATTTAATTTATTTAGTTATAGAGAAAGGATTTGATTCACACTCAATAATAATTAGAGAAGGGATTTATCTTTAATGGTTTTATATAGTGGTACAAGTTAACTATCTTTTATGTTAGTATTACCATAAGCTTGTGATTAATTTATTTGCATAAGACAAATTTATGATTTTATAAACTTTATTTAATCACCTTAAAATGATAAAGGAATTTTTTTAGGTAAATTTGATTGTGTTTATTATACAAAAAAAAATTAAAAAGTGAATTTAATTTCAAATATTTTTCATACAAATAGAGACGGATTTAAGACTTATCAGAGATGTGAATTCAATTTCATCTCTATTCTATTTCTAAGTTAGACGCTTGTGTGGGCACCAAAATAAAAAAGTTTAAAATATTTCAATTTCGTATCTTTTTTTTTAAAAAAAATTGCTCCTCCAAAAAGTCAGAACACTAGACAATATTATATTTTTCACTCAAAATAAATAAAAACTTGAAAAAAGAACACCCATTTTTCTCTCCAAATCAAATAGAAAGCCAGAAAAAGAAAAATAGTCTAAAGGAACATGGTAAAAATCCATCCTCTTCCCTGCCTAAACCATATTATTACGCTTTCCCCCACACTTGAGAACCAAGAAACAAGGTGGCTTAAGCAGAGGGAAATAGTGGCAACAACTCATTCTTGCATGCCAAAATCTGGAGCGTTAAAGAGTAAGTTGATTCTATTTAATTAGTTCTCTTACTTTCTTTCTTGCTTCAAATAATTATGAGCAATGGGTCTTCAATTTTTTCACAGATTTGGTGGAAGATATTGTGGGGTGATTTAATTGTGAAATTTCTGAGAAAGGTATGGACTTTTTCTGAAATATTTGTCATGAATATGCTTTTCCCACTAATGTTTTGTTAAGAATTCATCTTTTGACAACAATTTCTGTTTCACGTCCTTGAGAGCATTTTCTCAAATCGCTGTTTCGCTTGTTCAAGAGTAATCTGTTGGGCAAACCAAACTCTGTAATCAACTTTCTTTTCTAGTAATCCTCTATAAAGCATTAAAAATGCATTCTTTCTTGTTGTAATGGTGAGGATAATGAATATCTTGTTAGGGTCTAATAGGATGAATATCTTCTTTGAACCCTAATGTTTCAGGTTGGTTTCTTTAGCTATTTGAGATTCTATTTAATTGGTGCTCTCTCTTTCTTTCTTGCGTCAAATAATTCTTAGTAATGGATCTTCAATTTTCTTCACAGATTTTGGTGGAAGATATTGTGGTGTGATTTAATTGTGAAATTTCTAGGAAAGATCTGAACTTTTTATGAAATCTTTGTCATGAATTTGTTTTTCACAGTAATGTTTTGTTAAGAATTCATCTTTTGACAGCAGTTTATGTTTGGCATCGTTGAGAGCATTTCCTTCATTTCCAATTCAAGCCGTCAGAGAGAGAATAATGTGCTCCAACATCATAATTTACTGTTACTGCTTCTATAGTGTAGGAACTATTTAATATCTTTGTTGTAGGGGTTTTTGGATATGGATCTGCTTGATTTCTTTCAGAAATATTTGAAATTGAGAGAGACTTCTTGTCATTAATTATATTTCCAAGGTTCTTTTGGGTTTGAGAGAGATTAGAGGGGTAAATTGATTGTGCATAAGTCCAAGGATATATATTGTTTGTTGGTGCAAGTATCATTATATTCTGCGGTATAGTCTACTTATTGATACATAGATAATGAACTTCTCTAAGCTATGGATTAGATGCATGCAGTTTTGACTTTCTTAGATGTCAGGATTTTCCTTTTGTAGATGAGATTCTGCTTGTAACTGAAAGTTAGTCCTTGAAGCTATCTAGGAGCCCTGGGAAGGGGCAGGTGAAAGAAGAATAAGGAAGGATAGACAATCACCAGATAAGGAATAGATGTTGAATAAAGTGAAGTTGATCCGAGAACATCCAAAGACGGCCCAAAGTCTACAGAAAAGCTATGCGAATAATCGAAGGAGAGATCTGGAATTCAATGTGGGTGATGAAGTATTTTTGAAGTTAAGGCCACGTCGAGGAATTTTTAAACATACAAGGGGCAGGAAATTAAATCCYAGGTACATCGAACCTTTTGAAGTGCTAAAAAGAGTTGGAAATGSTTATCGATTGGCACTACCATTRGGGTTAACATGATTGCATTATGTATTTTATGTATCTCAACTTAAGAAGTATCACCCAACTTAAGTAATAAATGATGGAGAAGTTCAATTACAATCGAACTTGTCCTATGAAGAACGACTAATATGGGTCCTTGAAACTAGTGCCAAGAACTTTCGAAATAAGGAAATACGTCCTATGAAAGTGCAGTGCCAACACATCGTGACATTGAGGAAGCAACTTGGGATAATAGAAGAATAAAGGTGACAAAAATGTCTAGATTTATTCGAAGGTATGGAAAAATTTCGAGGACGAAATTTCTCTTAGTAGGAGAGAATCTAAAATCCTAAACTTTTTCAGTTATTATCCGTTAACATGGAATTTCGTAATACACAGTTAATTTATAATAATAAAAATAGAAATAATAATAGTCAAATATTAAAAAATTCTATTATCTTTTTCTTTTATTTTATTTCTCGTATTTCTTTTTTCACCATTTTTTTTCAATTTCAATACTTATCCTTAATATAAAATATATTTATTTTAGTGTTATTATGCTGCTGACCAACCATAATTTCAATGTCAATTTCTTTGCTTTCCCTTTTCTCTTTTTGTTCTCACATTATTTAATGGTTTTGGTCARACCATCACCATCACTACCTTTTCCTTCTTTTTTTTTTTTTTCGCCTAACCCCACTTATTCTTTCCTCCAAATTTCATCGCCATCTCTCTCCAATTTCTTACTTTCTCTCTGTTTCACTGTTTCCATCTTCTTGTCTTTTGCTACCAACACAAAAGACTAGCTGGACTATATCTCGTCTCCACCGCCTTACACAGCTTCTTTCTTTTACTTCTGTATCTTCTCTCCTCTTTTCCTTGAGCARTCGACTACTTCTCTTTSTTTCCCTTAGTTTAGCACCAAGCGTCACCGCACACATACACACTCAATTAAAGTTAGCTTCACTCTCTCTCTCTCYCCCCTCTCTACTTGCCGTCTCTARTCTCTGCATAAGGAAGGTRCATATTTAATAATCCTTTTATTTTGTTTTATTTTGGTTTCCTTTTAGATTTTGAATTTTGTTAAGTTCACCTTTCACCATCATGCAACAGTGTTTTCCTTCTCTCTCTCTCTCTCTCTCTCTTTGCATGTTAATTTCTATATGCCAACCAACGTTGTGTGGGTTGTGGCCAAGCTGTTGAACCTTGGTTAGCTGGGTGGATTATTAGTTTAGAATTTATGCTAAGACTAGATTAGTGAGTGAGGATTTGGCTTTGCTAATTGGTTTGGAACTCTGCAGCACATTTGAGTGCCCGTTTCTTTTGTTTTTGGGAGAGTTGGGGAGGTCAGGAATATTGTATTTCCAGTTGTGTTTGAAATCAATCTCCCATGACTTATAAACATACMCTGAAGATAAGAGTTTATATATTAAAATGTCACCTTTCCATGTTTATTTCAATACTTAAATGTTAAAAGTGRAATATGTTATCACCTTCTGTATTGCAACATAGAGCTTGAATAGTTAGTCTATAAGAGGTGAAGTGACTTAGCATGAGGTCTAAGAAAGCGGGAGCAACATAGAGCTCTTTGTTATGCATGATCTCAAAGTGATGACCAATTTACAGTGGTATATAGTAATCATTTAGATAGAATGTTGTTTGACATATTCAATTAAAATTATAAATTGAAATTATAATAATCATTATTATTACCATTATTATCATTATTACTATTGTTATTATTATTAGTATTAGTATTATTATCATTAATTATTATTATTATTATCATTATTGTCTATTATTCTTGGTATTGATAGGACTGCCTCAATTAACGGAAACCTTGACACGCACACTCGTTTTATTATGTGAACAATTTTCCAGAAATCTTGAATTCGATTTCACTAGAATATTACGGGTTAGGTAACAATTAAAGCAACCTAAATTATTATAACCTCATTATTAGACGTAGATTAAGACGGTTTCTTATAATATGATTATAGTATACGATAATCGAGAAAATTAAAAGTTTAGTGTACAAATCAAGATTACTCAGGTGAGTTGCCCTATTTTTCTTAAACTCTAAAAATACATGTGATTTTGTATATCATACTCTAGAGAAATATTTTCAAGACCTTTCAAATGCTTGAATAATAATATTTCTCCATTCTTTTGAAGAATTGTGGTACATGTTATTCTGAAAGGCTTTCACATACCATAGATTTTAGATCAGTATGATATATCAAATTCATGATTTAATACAACATGTTTACTCGATTAATATAAAAACTCAAATTTGGATTTTGAATAATTGTTTCAACATTTGACATGGATTTTAATCATAAATTTTATGAGTTTATCAATTAGCTTGTAAACCATCTGGTTATTGAAATATGATTWTATGGTAATGAATGAGTACTTAGTCAGTGACTCCAAGTACTAGTTTAGAGGACAAAGTATTGCACTTGGTTGGTCCCCAGCGTGAGTACCTCTCAAGCAGTTTGGACGACATTGCTTTTGGAGTTGCCAAATGGCAAATCTATGGACCGRATACATTCGGGTGGACAGTTATATTATATTGTACTCATAGTATATATATTGRACGCTTGTACCCTTAGTTAGGAGGTTTAACCCGGGGGCACCGACTATAGCCGCGGCTGGCCGACTTAATTGTTATTGTTCATGGGGTTCKGTTGTAATTCGCATGCGTAATTGGAGCGGTAGGTTGGTGTATCTTGATCGGTAGAGTAAATCTCTTATGATTAAGTTTGATTATTTTGACTTTATACCTAGTATGAAATGTTTTGATTATTTTGACTTTATACCTAGTATGAAATGTTTCTTTTCATATTTCTTCTGTTCTAGTATTGAATTTTTTGAACTATTTCTTTAAAGATATCGATTTTTCAATAACAGTTTGATCTTTTCTGATTTAAATTCGATCATGTTTTCTAGATATTTACTATTGAAATTGTATACTATCACACACTTATGGAACTCACTAGGCCTAGTACTTAATTTTGTATGTTTTAGTGATATGTACAGGTGTGTAGTGAAGTCAGGCGACTTCAGTGTAGAGCAGTCATGTCGTACATAAAATTTTGTGAAGTCTGAGATCTCTAATCACTTGTCTATACTGTTAGCTGATAGTTGCATTTGAATATATTTTGATAGGTTGTACAGTGAAGTCTAATTTTTGTGAAATTAGAGTCACGTACATTGTAAGAAGTTGTAATTAATGATATGGTCATATTTTAATTATGGATTTAGTTGTTTTGAATGTTCAACTGTATTGACTTTCGAAAGGCTATAGCCCCAATGGAACCTAAGGGAGGGTGGGTCGTCACATACAGATTGTTTGGGAGCGAAGTGTTTCAGTTCGGAGTGTTTGAGAAGATGGTCTAATATACAAATGTTGTCCTTCATATCCCTCCAAAAGTTTGACTCATTCGGATTGTGGATGTAAAGAGATAGCATTCGAGGTATGCGTTCGATATAGAATATGACCATTGCTTSAGACGGAGTAATTTAGCATCCAATATAGATGAAACGTGCATCTGAACTGACYAATTTCTATTACAATAATTCTCAATAAAATACACACTTCAGTCATGGAATTTTATGATTCCTAGTGACCTTAAAAACTCCTCAGTCAAAGACTTAGAAAAATGTATCTACAATTTGATAATTTATATCAATAAACTAAACATAAATATCACCTTTTTATATATGATTTCTAAGGAAATGATGTCTGCTTTCTATTTTCTTGGTCATGGAGTGTTGAATGAGATTTTTGATCATGTTGATTGCACTAGTTTTATCACATAAAAAGGCACATTCACAAAGTCAAGGCCATAATCAATCAAAGTATATTTCATCAAAAGTATCTGTGCACAACAACATCCCATGGCAACATATTTGGCTTTTGCCGTAGAGAATGCAATACTATTTTGCTATTTGCTATACCAAGATATCAAAGAGTGTCCTAGGAAATGACAAGTTCCACTAGTACTCTTTCTTTCTACCTTACACCCTACATTATCTACATCCAAATAACCAATTAGATCAAATATACCACATTTTGGATACCGTAAGCCATAATTATAAGTGCCAACAAGGCATCTTAAAATACCTTTAATKGCACACAAATGAGATTCTTTAGGGCATGATTGAAATCTAGCACATATGCACACGTCAAACATAATATYCAGCCTAGTAGCCATCAAACAAAATAAACTACTGATCATACCTTGATATTTTGTCTCATCAATCTTTTTAACTTTCTCATGTTTGTAAAGCTTCAAGTTTGTGCTCAAGGTGAGCATGCTAATTTCTTTTGCATTCTCCATTCCAAATCTTTTGAGAAATTCTTTGGCATATTTAGATTGATTCACAAAAGTTCCTTGAGGGGTTTGTTTGATTTGTAATTCAAGAAAGAATGTAAGCTCCACTGTCGTGCTCATTTCAACTTTATCTTGCATAGTCTTGGAGACTCTTTGCACAAAGATTCATTAGTAGAACTAAATATGATATCATGCACATAAATTTGCACAACCAATAARTCTTTTGAATTATTTGATTTTTTAATGAGAGTTGTATTCACCTTTTCTCAATAAAAAATCATTTGCAGTARGATATCCACTTAACCTTTCATACCAAGCTTCAGGAGCTTGTTTCAAATCATACAAAGCTTTTGTTAATTTGAAAACATGGTTGGATACAATTCATTAATAAAAGCGGGAGGTTGTTCAACATACACTTCCTCCTCGATAAAGCCATTTAAAAAAAAAAAAAAAAACACTTTCACGTTCATTTGAAAAGGCTTGAAACCATTAAAGAATGCAAAGGAAAGTAGCAGACAAATAGATTCAAGTCTAGCAAAGGGGGCAAATGTTTCATTATAGCTAATACCCTCTTCTTGATTGTACCATTGACATATCAATCTAGCTTTATTTTTAATAACTTCACCATCCTCATTTCGTTTGTTTCTAAATACCATTTAGTACCAATTACCGGATGGTCTTTATCTAGGTGCAAGATTCAATATAGATATCTATCAAATTGGTTCAACTCTTCTTCCATGAAATAATATAAAATCATCATGCAATGAACTATTAATACAAGTAAGCTCAATTTTGAAAAGTAAAGCAATATTATCAATATGTTTCCTGCATCTCCTAAAACCTTTTCAGGGATCACCAACAATTTTCTTTGGATGGGATTGTTTGTATTTCCATTCTCTTAGCAAGTTGTTTTCGGGTCGATCATCCACTTCTTCATCTTATTCTTGCTCTTCCTCATATCTTTCCTCATCTGCCTTTTCTTCATGATTTACTTTCATCAACTATTTCTTCTTTGGATTGGTCCTTCTTGAACAAATCATATGAGGGGCCAACTTCCTCATCATCCTTTCTCAAATAATAATCATTAGATTTATTAAAGGTGACATGTATAGATTCCATAACATCAYGTGTACATTTATTTCCTATTTGAAGAATACCAAGAAATATAGTATCGCTTAATCGCCTTTATTTGTAAATTTACCAAAGCTATCTCTATCATTTAACACAAAATTGAAATAAAAAATTTTGAAATATGAAATGTTTGGTGTTTTYCCAAAAACGAGTTCGTAGGGAGTTTTTCCAATAAAAGGTATTAACAAAACTCGGTTTACAACATAGCAAGCGGTATTGGCGGCTTCAACCCGAAAATATTTTGGAAAAGTATTTTCACTTAACATAGAACGAGCCATTTCTTGCAGAGTACAAATTTTCTTTTCGACAATACCATTTTATTGTGGGATTTTAGCCATCAAAAGTTGTGAGAAATACCAAGTTCATCAAATAAGGGTGCAAAATCTTTGCATGTAAAGTTCTCTACCATTGTCACTTCTAATGGAAATGAGTTTTACGTCAATGGAGGTTTGAACATGTTTGAAAAAGCTTTACAAACTCACAAACTGCATCATATTTATWAGCAAGAAACAGTACCTAAGTAAATCTAAAGTGATCAATGATTATATAAGCATATTTCATAGCACCTAAACTAGTAGTATGCATGTGACTAAACAAGTCCATATGAATAGGCCGAAGAGGTTTGGAGGTAAAATTCATCTTTTTGGGTTTGAAAGAGGTTTGATTTGTCTTCTATATTGACAAGTATCACATATTTGGAAATGCATTTTAACAAGTTCATGTTTAGAAAAATCATTTAAGGATCCATATTAATATGTCCTAATGTTCTATGCCACAAATAGGAAGCATCAAGTTTAACGTCTAAACATTTAACATCTTGAACCACAAGTTTTTCCAAATAAGGAGAATATACATTTACACATCTATTTGCAACATATATAACCTTGTCATTACACATATCAACAGTTTGACAAGTATCTTAACCAAAAAGCACTTTATATCTATTATCAATTAATTTGTTAATACTAAAGTTATATTTCAAATCATCAACTAGAATCACATTTTTTATGATAGAATGGGGTGCCTTACTAACAAAATCCATTTCAAGAATTTTACCTTCTTATTGTCTCCAGAGGTGACATATCCTTCTTCGCTCTTTTAAAATTTTACTAGCATTGAAGGGTCACCGATCACGTGCTTTGGGCACCTACTCCAATTACCACTTTGTTGTCTTGGACTTGATCTTCAAATAATCTTGAACCATTCAAACAAATGAGAACTATGGTACCCACATTTTCTTGGGTCCTTTGTGGTTAGCCTCGGTAGATTTAAACACCCAAATGGATTTCATGCCACTTTCAATTTTCTTCTTGTAAAAGCATCTAGTTGTATTTTTTTTGTTCTTTCACAATATAAGCAAGTAAACGATGGAGGATAAGAAGATCTAGAATAAAAACACTCTTAATACGTGGTTTAGTATTTTGTGTGTGCATGTGAAAGTGTTCAAAACTAATGTCACTCTTATCGTAAGGAGATCTATGTCACTATAAGAAAATTAAGATATTAGGAGATACTTATTAGGGCTTTTATAATAAAAACACCTTAAGATATTTCCCAATGTTTACAAAAGTGTGGCAAAAGGAAATCAATGCGGACATTTATGAACAATGGCATATGAACAACAACAAACTAAACATTTAAACTCCTATATGTAATTGAGTTCAATGCTTATCTAGGATTTATCTCGTAATTCTTTGTAATTAATTTTTGTTTTTTTTTTTTTTGCCTATTTCGGTGGTTTCTGCTATAAAAGGCAGCATTTCTTTTGGTTTGGTAGTGCTTTCCTAGTTTCTTCTTTCCTGTCCTTTCGTTTTGACTTTTAGAGACCACTCATTCTCTTTTTAGTTTGCTCCAGAAGTTAATTTGATCCAATTTAGATGTTGCTGTCTGTCTTCTCCTCCTCCTTTATTAACTTCTTTTTTTCTTCTTTTTCTTTGGTACATTAATTAATGAAAGTTTTCATTTCTCATCTTTACCCTTTTATTTTGTTTTCCCTAATACTTTTCAAATAGTGGTTGAAAGCAGAGCATCACACCATATGAATGTTTAATGCACAGGTGACCAGTGRTTGCAGATATTGGCTATAGATCTGTGATCCTGACAATTACATTTGATCATTTTAATTCTTCTACCGATGTTGTCGCTATCATTTCCTTGCGAGAAACATCGTAGGCAGACATTCGTCATTAAAGAAATATTTAATGTTTAAAATTGACAAGCATAAAAAAGAATTATTGCTGCCTTTGATTTCTTTCCTCCCTTTCACGGGTTTCTTTGTTTTCTTGATTTCTTTCCTCCCTTTCACGGGTTTCTTTGTTTTCTGAATTTTAGTGTCTCATTTGATTTCCTTCTCTATGGTTTTTTTTTTTTGGCCGATTACCAATGTTCCTATTCTGGGCTACTTTGTATATGGCATCTATTATCTATATGAACTCTCAACTTTGTGACGCTTGATTGATCTGTTACTTTTCTTTGACTTCTTGAGGTAGACAAGTTATGGATGGGGAGTATATTGTCTAATTACAATTTAGAGATGCCGAAAACACACTGTGGTTAAGGGATTTTGTTGTTGAACTCTGCTGCCACGTTTTTATTCTCTGACAAACAAGTTTGATCTTAACCTTGTTGATACTTTTTCGCGCAAATGCTGTAGAGCTYGTACAGAAATTACTATCACTCGRGGAGATAAGTAGGCAGACGATCCTCATTCATTTTAAATGTGATTGCTTTTTTACCTATTTGCTGCTACTGATTTCTGAGTTTTTCATTTGTACAACTATTTTCTTGATGATCATTGGGTATGAAGATCTTGGAGGTTACTTTTTCTCTGTCTTTCTGGTTCCATATCTTACTAATTAAGATATTGCAATTGCACCAGGAATAGATTAATCTATATTCTCATGTTGCCCCGTTTCCTACCCAAAAAGAAAGCAGATCATTATTCTATTTGTTTTATTGATACACTTCGGATAGAACATTGTAGGAGCTCCCTCCTGAAACATGATCATTCAAGTATATATATCGATATTCAATCAAGTGGTGGCATTAATATTCAGTAAATAAAGAAAAATAATCAGAAAAAATATAAATTATATACAAAATAAAAGGATCCTGCTTCAATTTTTTTAATAATATATAAAGTAATATTCACCTACTTCATTAGTGCATTGATTGAATTTTTGGTAATCTCAACTTAGATTTTTCAACATTTATGCATCGATCATCATCTGTTTTCTATGTTTGTGCATGTCTTGATTCATCAACCAATAGTTAATTTGGTCTATTCAAAGTTGTCTTTTGAGAAAAAAATTAGTAATTTGTTTTCCTTTTAGTCTTTGACCTTTATCTTTTGTGAATTCTCACGTGAAGTGGCTAATAAATCTATTTCAGGCTGCTGTCTATGGTGATTCACAAATCTTAACCTTATAGATACTTTGATCATTTATGCTTTATTTTAGATATGGCTCCTACAACTCAAGGACGAAAAAGATGGAGAAACTAATTAAATGAAGAGGCTGGGGTTGAAAATGAAGAGACTAGGATTGGGGCTGAAAATGAAGAKGTTGAGGTCGAGGTTGATGAAGGAAAGAACTTTGCTATGAATAATGAAGATATGATTTGTCTGTTCCTACATTAATTATGAATATTTGTAATACTTTTGTATTTTGTTTGCTTCTTGATTAGTGGATTGTTCCTTTTCGCCTTTTTGAAAGAAGAAATGAAAGTGTATTTCTCCTATTGTCATTTCACCGTGGCATCTAGACATTTTAGTGATACAAAAGGCTGATTTATATAGAGGCTCTTTGTTAAAAAGCCTAGTTAATAAATGTATTTGAAAAAAAAGGTCMTCCTTTAAATAATATTTATTAAAAGTACTCATCTATTAAAGAAACTCAAAAATGCATTATTAAATGACTAAAATACCCATGTTAAATTATTAAATTATGTCATCCCAATAGATTTGTTCAATGACCAACATACCCTCTTGTCATTCTAATTGTCTATAACCAACAGCCGAGGCGCCAACTTTTTTTCTSTCTCTTCCTCCTGTAAATCTCAACAAAATTTACAAGATCTTCTTTACTTTCTTCTCCGTTTCACTCATTTGAAAGCTCTGAACTAAGAATTTTCTTCCCCATTTTACCATTGAAGACTGAAGCAAGAAGAAGCCAAACCATTTTCAAGAAAAAAATGTGCTCTTACCTCTATCATTATAAGTAAATCGAATTTCTAAACTTGTATCCATRATGATATATTTCTTTCCTATACTATATTGCATGAGTTAAGAGCTCTCTTCTCTTCTATAAGTATGGGTAAACAATATATATGACAAAATTATTTAACTTAGTYTATCAGCAACATAAAGTAGCCTACCGTGGCAGATATTTTATCACGGCTCTTCGCTTGATGGCCAATATTTCACATTTTTTGCATCACAGAATGTCACCATGGTTGCYTGTTGTGATGATTGCTCATCACCACATGCCACTGTGAAGCTTTACCTACCACGGCTAGGTGTTGTGATGTACATTTGTAATTTTCATTTTAGTTTATTCTTAGACAAAAATATTTCAGCTGATGTAGAATTAAGAAAAACTAAAACTGGTACAATTTCATTAAATATTTCGTATCACAGCAGTCCACCGTGATACATTGCCTACCATAGTGGGCTTCGGTGATGAGCAAATTAGTTTAACAATGTTTTGTAAATGCTCATCTTAGGTTGTTGAATTGCAGTTATGGCTGCCTCAGATAATTTGCGGACATCTATTTGTTACTTTGGTGAGTTTGTTGAGAAATAAGGCGGTGGTGAGTGGACATGAAAGTATAATGGTTCAGCAAATGTGGCTCCGGTTCTTACTTGGAAAAACACTACACATGTGGAGTTATGTGAAGCAGTTCAAGGGGCAGTAGGGATAGATTCTTGGATAAATGTTATAGAGATGTCAAGTATAGTGCCCGAAAATTCTCACTTTCCAATACCACCAATGAAGATTGATTGCGACTACAAATTGAAATGATATCTCTTGGTTAGTAAAGAATTTTCTCTTTGTATTACTCTTCGGGAGAAAGAATTCAAGGAGATAGAAAAAGATGATGATTTAGGAGAGAGTGAAGCACAAGCAGCATCTATTGCAGATGATARCGAAAGACCTAGCACTGAAGACAGTTTGAACAAAGCACCTATGTTTGAGATGCAAACAGATTGGGATGGTATGGATTCGTGTGGTGGGTGGGGACATAGAGGAAGTAACGGTTGATTTAAATTCAACTCCCTCTGGGCCATTATTGAGGATTCCAGAATGCGAAGATTTGCAAAGAAAACAATTGTTCTCCAACAAAAAAGTTTTGATATTGCGGTTATACTTGCTTACAATGAGGTGTCACTTTGAATTTAAAGTTAAGAAGTCAAACATGTCTACTTATACAGTTGTTTGTCTTGAAGAGCTGTAAGTGGTGTTTGCGAGAAATATTTGAAGTTTGTACTTACCATAGCTAGCACATATACTTCATGAGTATTAACCATCGAGATCATAGACATGCTACCTATTCACTAATCACAAAGCACATTACCTCTTAAGTTTGAAGATGCTACAAGAATTTACAAATCAAGAAACATCATCAATGATGTTCATGAAGAGTTTGACATAATTATAACTTAYAATAAGATATATTCTACTATGTATTTTGGTTATGGCCTCGTCAGAGGAATTGCGGAGGATAGTTATGCCAAATTATCATCGTATTATCACGTTTTAGAAAAAGCTAATCCTGGCATAATGACATCCACTGAAATTGATGACAGTATGCATTTCAGGTACATTTCTTTTATYGTCATATTTTATTGCAACTACGTTTTGCAACAATCTTATTCATTGAAACTGACATATATTTCCAATTCAGGTACCTTTTTGTGATACTAGGAYAAAATATACATGGATATCAATCAATGAGACCCGTCATTTGCATACATAGTACATTCATGACAAGTAGATATCGAGGTACTCTACTTGTTGCCACTTGTCAAGATGTGAACATTCAAATATATCCACTTATATGGGGCGTGGTTGACTCGGAGAGCGAAGCTTTATGGATTTGGTTCTTTCATCACTTGCAGGAAATAAGGGGTGATACGAAGAAACTGTTCATTATCTCGGACCGTGAAAAAGCATTCCAAATGCATTTAGAAATGTTTACTAGTTCGCACATCATAGGAATTGCATATGGCATTTGAGCAATAACTTGAAGGCTAAATTTTCAAGGGTTGATTTGTCATCATTGTTCAACAAGACTGCAGAGGCTTATACTTTAACATATTTTAAGGACTACATGACAGCGCTTTACGGTAAAAAAGATTGAGTCAGAGAGTACTTAGAATTTGCTGGTTTGCATTATTGGAGTAGAGCACARTTTAGAGGGATTCGATACAATATAATGACRACAAATAATGTCGAATCTTCGAACTCTGAGTTGAAAGAGGCTCGAGATTTTCCTATAGTTAGTCTAATCGAGTACATTAGACAATTATTRTAGAAATGGTATTATGAAAGAATGAGGTGGYGAGAAATTGCACTAGTCATCTTACTCCACCTGTGGAGCTGAAGATATGTTTGAACTATCTTGAGACAAATRGGGGGTGGAATGCAATTAGGATATCACCGGYTGAGTTTCAAGTTGTTAACAAGTTGAAATCATATGTGGTTAACTTGGAAAAACATACTTGTACTTGCAAGCAATTTGATCTTGGTAAATTTCCTTACCCACATGCAATTGTCTCTTCCAGGAAGGATGGTACAAACACGTATGCTCATTTTTCTACCGTTTAAAACACTTSTTGTTGGAGAGAAGTATATTTAGAGTTTATTAACCCACTGCCGAACAAGAATGAGTGACAACTTCCTGTACAAGTGTTTTTGAGAGTGGTCCTTCCATCGCTAGCAAAATGACATGCTGGACGCCCGATGAAACAATGAAAAAAATCAATTGGAGAGGTAGGTAGGCCCTGCAAGTGTAGTAGGTGTTCGAAAATTGGCCACAACCATAATACCTGTACAAACCCTTTGTGTAAGAAGTGAAGACATTTACCCTTGCTTTAGTCTTGTAAATAAATTTTGTTCTATTTCAAGTCAAGACATCTATTGACTTTGAAATTTATTGAATTTAAATTTTGATAATCACATGTTAGATATTATGATRCTAATATACACCTAGATCTAATCATATTTAAACAATGGTATTTTTCTTACTGAATTAGAGTCCATGCAAACATATAACAAAAAAGTATTGCTCATTAGAAAAGGCTACTATGATAGAACATCTGTCACGGTAGGCCACTATAATGAAAAATTCTGAATAACTCATTTCGAATTACTCACTTTATTTCTAAATTACAAATAATATTAATGATTTTTCTCAAACATTGCTCATCATAGCGGTGCCCTGTGATACATTGCCTATCACAGCTGGCCACTATGATGAGAAATTCTTGCGTGAATTGAAAATTTTACTAAACCGAATACTTTTTAAGCTGATTTAGAATTAATATGAACAAAAATTAATTAAAATTTGTTGAAGAATTTTGCATCACAAAGTTCTGCCGTGATAAGTTGCTTGCCACGGTGGGACACTATGATGAGCATTACTCCATATATTAGCAAAATTATTAAAGCGATAAACTGAAAAATATTACTTATCACAGTAGGCCACCATGATAGAACGTTCGTCATGAYGGGCCGCTGTGATGAGAAATTCTGAATTACTCATTTTATTTAATCATTTTGAATTAAAATTCGAATTATAATTACATACTAATGATTTTTCTTAAATATTACTCATGATAGCGGTGACACCGTGATACATTGCCTACCACAGCTGGCTGCTGTGATGAGAAATTCTTGTGTGAACTAAAAATTTTACTAACATGAATACCAGTTAAACTAATTTAGAATTAACATGAACTGTAATTAATTAAAATTCAGTGAAGAATTGCTCATCACAGCGTGCATCATGATAAGTTACCTCACGGTGGGCCACTGTGATGAGCATTACTCCATATATTAGCAAAAGTATTAAAGCGATAGCCTTTGAAACTAAATTATTAATTAATTAGGAATAAAAGGACTAATTTTGATCTATACATCTTTAGTATCGAGATATATAATATATTCTATCCCACTCTATCCTATAATAGAATGAAAAGTAACACGTTGTGGGAAATCCAATTTATAGAAATATAAATTATTTTATTATAAAATTCAATTGGAACATTTAAAAGGTCCTTTATACAAAAAAATGACCACAAGTGATGTTTTTCTTAAATATTGCTCCTTACAGCGGTGCCGCCGTGATATATTGCCTACCACGACTGACCTCTGTCATGCAAAATTATTCAATGAATTGAAAATTTTATTAAACTAAATACCTTTTAAGCTGATTTAGAATTAATATGGACTAAAATTAATTAAAACTTAGCGAAGGAATGCTCATAACAGTGGCGCAATCGTGATACATTACCTACCATGGATGGCTGTTGTGATGCAAAATTCTTACRTGAATTAGAAATTTTACCAACTGGAATAATGGATTAGACATCTTTAGCATCGAGATATATCCCAATATATGAAAAAAAAAAAAAGTGGCACTTTGAATCACAACAGGCCAACCATGATGAACATCTTATCACGGTGACCTACTATGATGAGCAATTCTTGCATGAATTGAAAATATTACTAAACTAAATACCTTTTAAGTTGATTTAGAATTAATATACATTAAATAAATTGAAATATTTTGAAGAATTGCTTACCATAGGTGGTAAGTTTCTTGTCAAGGTGGGCTACTGTGATGAGCGTTACTTCACGTTTGACCCACTTCTGCTCATCCACTGCGAGGACCTCCGTGGTGAATATCCTACTATAGTTGCTTGCTGGCGATGAGCAATTTCTGGCATGGAAAAGCAGTTAAAGAAATTGCCTCGTCATAGCTTGGCCACTGTGATAAGTTTCTTGCCACAACGGGCCTAGGTGATGGAGCAATTACTCCATATTTGACCAAACTTATGGCGCATTCACAGAGGGGTCCCGTGATGGAACATCCTACCACGGTGAATTGCTGTGGATGAGCATTAATTTTCCCATATGTTTGCAATTGCATGAAAAGGAAAAGGGACTATTGTTTCAATTAATTTTGAATTAAGAAAAGCTAAAATTACATTAGTACACTGAAAAACAACATCCAATTTGAACATTTTTTTTTTATTTTTTATATTTGCTAATCCAAAGAACACCAAAAAAGAACATCTCCTCTATACACTATCTAAATAAGTATAATATATCTTACAAAAAAAGAATATTCCTCGTACGCCATCTTAATTGAATTATAATCTATCTGTAAAAGAATATCCCTATATACCATTCTAAATTAGTATAGTCTTAATGCAAAAGAGCATAGCATACCATACAAGTACTTCTGTAACACCTCAGATTAGGAACTGTTCTAAGCCGAGAGTATTACTGACCTTACTTATAGTCCTATCAACCACTGTAGGAAACAAAAAGAAATCTGAACCCTTGTCTAAAATTTTTATAAAAAAATTCAGCGGAGTTTTTCTCTGTAATTTTAACAATTATCCCCTGTATACATTCAAAAGATTCTCAAACATTTTCAACACCCGCATTCCAACTGAACAAATATCTAGTATAATGAGTAATGTATTCCAACAAATCCCTTACCAACCTAACATTTATCAAAACTGAAATTTGTGGAAACCAAAAGAATTTAAAGCACGATTAGCTACATAAAGAAATATTTTAATAATATACAAAAACCATTCTATCTTATTAAGTAAAATTTATTTAGAAAATGCTTCAGGGTATCATGGCATGCCCACAAAGCAACCTCCACGCACCATTTGGCTCATCACTTGAAATGCAGAATGAAGGAAAGAGAATGAATTATAAAGCTCAGTAAGCAAATTTTATGCATGAATGCATGAATAATTCTCTAGATGTCATAAGTTATAAAATTTCACTTCCTCGATAAAAGCTTTCTAAAAAATTTCCTTTTCATAAAGTTTCTCATAAAAAATTTCCTTTCAAATGTAAGAACTTTTTCAATATTTCCATTCCTTTAAAGTCGTGAGCTCACTTAGTGTAACGCCTAGCCATTAAGCTTGCAATGGGCCATTATTCTTTGAAACCCGATCACATTTTCTACCGGTAAAGCCACAAAGTGGTTAATATTACTTTACTTTTCCTTTCATCTTTTCACCTCCCAAGAGGTGAACATTACGTATCTCCCTACCCTCCAAGAAGGTTGGGTCAGGTGCGCCGGTCCCCCACGTTCCATTTCCCACTCACATCTTCATAACTAGGTTTACACTCCTTTCCAAAACTCTTAACATTTTCCTGAAAATAAATCATTTATAACATTTCATTTCCTTTCAAATTTCATTTTCTAAACTATTCACTTTCTAAATGTATGAATGGCTCATGCCAGGAAGGACGTAGAATACTACAACTACATGCCCATGACATGAACTATATAAAACTATTTTAAAAATACCATTTAACATAATAACAGTACAAAACATACATATTATGTGAAATCATTCAATAGAATCATAATATTCCAATATAGTCATCACATAATACATAACGAAAAAGGTAGGCCGATATAAGGATTTACTTACATAGAATTCAGTTTCAACGCATTCAACTTACCAAAAAGGAATTTAAAAACATCAATACATGTGCATTAATGAGAATGTGAGAATTTACTTACTTGGAGTCCTTTACATTAAAGGTTCTTATTTAAATTGCAAAGTGAAATCTCTCAACCGCTCTTAATCTCTTGAAAACGACCTAGTTATGATTATAAAAGAAAGTCCATTTAATACGATTATYCAATTTTAAAACATTAAACAATTATTCCATGAACGTCATTTGCCAATTATCACAGTCTTAAAGGTACAACTTAAACTYCTTAGCTTGGGTATTAAACCTAATCTATGTTCTCACACAATTTCACTTTAKGATATAATTACATAGGTCATAAATTTCCAGTATTGAATAGTAATATTTTCACCTTTAAATCGACAAGCTCTAAGTGTCGCGAAAGTGGCATCGTGCCCCGGGTATGCACTTAGGTAGCGCTCGTCACACAGCCCTGGTGGCGCACGGCGCCTGGTTGCCTGGGCATCCAGGCGCTTGTTGCTGGGTGTCTGAGTGGCCTGTTGCTGGGTGTCTGGGCACCTGTTTGCTGGGCACCTGGACGCCTATTCGCTGGGCGTTGGCTAGACTTGGCGGATCAGCTCCTTTGATGAACGACCGAGCAGCAACAGAGCAAAATTCTGGTCCACCATGAGTCAATAATCTTGTTCGCAGATAGTGGACTTTCAGCGGCAACGTTAGGCGATGCAAGCAGCAAAGATAGAGGGCAGAGGGAGACAGCCAAAGGGTGAGCAATGGTTGCGCGGCAAGGCTTCCCCGAGCAGTCACGGTTCTGATGCACAGATCAGACCTTGATGTGGCTATGGCAAACTCCAGTCGCGATCGCGCAAACGATGGCAATCAGATTCGATGGCACCTGCGCGTACCAAACGAGCAAAGAAGCAGCGATGGCACGGACCGCGAGGGAACAGCGAGCAGAGATTTCGGTGTACGGAGTGGCGAGCAGTTGGCTATAACTACAAGYGAYCCAGCCAAGCTGCGGACCTGGGCTTGCCGAGTAGAAATTCGATGCGAACGGCAGTGGCCACAGCCACAACAGGAGATGGAGATGGCGTAAGCGGCAGTAGAATTGGGGGGAAAAACAAGGCAGACGGCTGACTTAGTGTTTTTTTTTTCTTTTTAAACTTGGGTGCTAACCCAAATCTTTCGAGCCTTCTCATTCCATAACCAATCTAGTCCATTAAATTAAATTCTACGGGTTTTTCCTTTCGGTAAAAATCTAGTTTTCTGAATGAAAATGAATAAGCCCAACAAGTCAAGCCTCTAACCAACTAAGGGCCTAATCCGACAAAAACGATAGTTCTGTACTTATTTAGACATGTAATTAAATAATGATCACATAGAAAATTTCTAACCCTAGTTGGCACACAAATTCACAAGATCAAACAAAATTCATAAAAGTAAAAATCTCAGGTATTACAACTTCTCTTATTCTACGAGTCATATTCTTGCCCAAAAATGTTAGCTACAATCTTTTGCCTCCATGTAAGCATAAAACTCTGATCAGTCATATTCACGTCTTGTCTAAGAAGTTGGCATACTTCATCGATCGTTCTCTCATATAGTATAATGAGAGATCCACATGTTGTATTACACATTCAACATTGAACATTAGTCTATATCAATAATGAACTATTACACATTCAACGTTAAACAAGTTTAAGTTAGTTTACTTACATCATCGGTAAGCCAACCAATAGCCTTCATAATGGTTTGAAAGAACATTTTACTTACATCATCGATAAGCTAATAGAATCCCTGAAAAATATCATTTGTTAGCATTAAGATTTAAATTTATACAAGACAAGAATGACAAAATTTAAATAATAGAAATATACYTGACAGTTTCATCCTGAAGCCATRACTTTATATCTTCTATTTTTGTGGGATCTAGTGCCCAAAATGGATCAAATCATTTTATTCCCTCATACTTTCTTCTCTTTGAAGGATTGATGAAAGGAGAATGCAGTGGAGGAGTATCCCTATTCTTGTGCATTCCTCTTCCTCAAGGAGAATCATCCTCCACTGCCACTATTGCAGTCTCAGATACCATTTTAGTGGGAGGGGGAGTGCAGTTTGAAATTCCTCTTCATTTCCTGACAAAGTTCATAAAATAATCATTGATTAGAAAAAAATTATATGCAATTGTGATACTTTAAAGAATGATCAAAAAAAGAAAACGAGCCGAACTTCAATTAGGGGAGTAACAACAATGGGGATAGTAATGCCCACTAAGCTTAAGGCATTGTCATCATCATTGGRGTCAAACTCAGCTACATAAATAGGTAGAARATAAGTTAGAGTAAGATGCTTATAAATTATAATGATAATTAACTTAGTTATTATTGGAAAAAGGAAAACCACATTCCTTGGCTTGTTCTTTTGAAAAAATGGGAAAAGGCTGTTCTTCTCTTTCCTCTCTTTCTTTCTCACCTCCTGAGGCCAACTATGAAGCCTCTAATCGATTCAACTGATCGGTTAACTGCTTCTCAACTACATCCAATTTCCTCTCATCCCCCTCAATCCTCGTATCAACTCCTTCAATTTTACTCTCAATCCCTCTATCCTCCTATCAAATATGGCCTGTATCCTCTCGATCAGATTATCATTGCGAGAGGGGGATAAGTGAGGGGGGAATACCTGTRAGGAGACATCATGAATTAGGGAACAACCGCTGTATTACCCTTATATGATGCGACCTTAGGAGGGGAAAGATAATCCTCTGCAGCACTTGAAGGTGCCTCCTCATCCATGTTCTCATCCTCTTCAAAAGAGAATAGAACAAACTTCTGCAAAAAAATCTTCCTCAGTTTTCGAGGAAGTAGGGACTAATTTCCTTAGCACTCTAAAACTATGTTCTTAAAAAAAATTAGGAGATGGAGGCATGGTCTGATAGTGGGCCCTTTACCTTAAAGTCCATTTTAGCATTCTCAGAATTCTTTCTCTAAAGCAAAATCCAAACTTAGAGGCTAATTCTGGGATGGCTTGAATGCCCAAATCTATAGAAAGGAAACAAAAAAAGAATTAAATCCAAAGTACATTATATGCAATTGTATTATATTATTTAATACATAAATAGAATTTGAATAAAATACAATAAGGTCTATACCATGATGGATGGAGAAAATCCACTCTAGYTRATTGTATATGCTTTCTTTGCCCTTTATTTCTCCATTGCCTCCATGTAATCCCTTCTAAATAACTCAATAGTTTTTGAATATAAGTTTCTTACACATTCATAACTATTGAATCTCTCCAAGTCATCCACCAAGTAAAACCACTACAAGTTGACGGCTGTATGCTCTTCTTTGGCATATAAAACATATATCCAAATCACTAGAAGCCCCAACATATACTTGTCAGTTGGATCTTTGCATTTTTTAAATTATTAAGAACCGATGATCTTTTGATGTTTCTTTTACACTTGCTAAAGTATTTTTCRTATAGAGTAGTGTCTTTCCCTTTCTTAGGGTCCTTTTTATCATCGATTCTAATTGCTAGCAGGCCAATCACAAGAGTATGCTCTTCAAATCCGAACCTACATTTCTCCCCAAACTAAAACTATACTTCATTCTTTTTTTGTATTCTGTGGCACCTAAGTATGACAACATGAATGAGCTGATTATTGACCTTCAATTCCCCTATTCTTGTTAASAGGCCAAAAATAGACTCGCATAACAGTTCATGGTGATCATCATCGAGAGCATCTGTCACCTCATCTATTTTTTGCAACTTGCATCAGCTAGTGATCATAGCCTAGAAATGCTTAGTCGAGGTCTACAATGAATTCCATGACTGTAAAAACATAAGAAAGTACTATACATTAGATCAATCTTTGCAATTGTAGTTCTTTTGGCTCATCACAGAATGCCAGCTGTGATTTGATCTCTACCACGRTGGCTATTGTGATAAACCTTTCCAACATATATAATCAAGATATAATTAAAAAACTTATTTTTATTGAATTCAAGTTAATACAAATGAAAAAATCCTTGATATTAATAAAATATGTGCATCACAAAATGCCACCACAATGGACACGTCCACTGTAATGAACTTATCGGGTGCAAGTTTCATCACAGAAATCCATCATGATTGGCATGCCYATCAYGGTGGCCTACTGTGATGAAGGGTTTCACCCAATATGCTCATTACCACAAGCCACCGTGATGAACATGTCCATCATGGTGGCCTTATGTTACTATTATATTATTCTATTTTCCTCACAGAAGGCCACCGTGATAGACACGTTGACCCTGTGGTGCACATATATTGGCAAGTGCATTCATCGCAGTAGGCCGCTKTGGTAGACAAGTCTACTACGGCGGCCTACTGTGATAAATACACTCATCAATACAATGCCAAAAATCAAAGTTTTGTGATGATCCATTCTTGTTTTACCAATAACAAATTCTTGGAATCACGGTATCAAGGTATATATCACTGTTTTATTGATAAACCCTAGAAAATTCGATTTTTTTTCATGTAAAGTGAGGTTTTTACCTTATGACGAATGTATTAAGATATTTGAGCTCTTTGCGAAGTTGAGATGATGCGAAGCTCAGAAGATTGGTCTGAAGATGATGAATGTTCGAAAAAAATGGAACTGGAAAGGTAGAGAAGAAATGAAGCACTAAGAAGTGAAGCAGAGAGTCGGTACTTTCAAAAATATATGAAAGACATTAGTGAGTGATGAAAATGGAAAGTCACGTACGTTAGAGTATAAACTAACATTAGTGAGTGATGAAAATGGAAAGTCACGTAAGTTAGAGTATAAACTATCATGTGTGTTCAAATGCACTAAGGATATAAATATAAATTGATTATTTTTTGATTAAGAATAATATTTATTGGGTTGTTTATTCTCTTATTTTGGTTAAGGACCTTTTACGCACARCTTTGTTGTATGTAGGCACTTGTACCCATATTCCCCATTTATATAATAGACTGTGTATCTAATTTCATGGTACTGCGTGCCCCGTATGTGTTCTGTAGATTTGTGTTGTAGAATAGATCGGAGCACTGCAATAAGTGATGCTCTTAGTTGCAATATAATATTTCTGAATCTAATTATTGAGGCCGCCACTGACCTGTATAACGGTTTTCTGCTCGACCTATTGTCATCATTTAATTAATAGGCATGAAATACAACTTTTTCCCCTTGATTTAGAAAATTCATGATTTCTTAGTGATATAAGTAACACTAATGGAAATTATTGGCAAGTTAACTTTTCTAATCAATTCTTGAAAAGTGAAGATTTGTGGTTGGTCGACAAATGCCTATTTTTAATCTTCTTTAGAGTTCATGCATGGATAGGGGGCCATTCAAGATTTTCTTGCTATTCCTGTTGTATATGGTACCAATATTTACATCTAGGCCTATGATTCAACCTGTAGGGAGTGGTAATTAGATATTTTGATCACACCAAAATACTAAGATTGTTCAATTTATCAGATATTTTTATTGTGACTCACATAAAGAAATATGTATCAAGAATACTACAAAAATGGACATTGATTAGTATATCCGAATAAATTTTCATTTGCACTTCAAACTCAAGATAAATAGTATACAAATCCTATTCTTTATGTGTATTTGCACTACATATCTATAATCTTTTATAATGTAGAACAAACTAATATGATATTGCTATTATAATGGACATTGATTACGATAATTAGATTTCCAATCAACTACACATTTGGAAAACGTCTCATCTACAATGAATGTTTTTCACAACTAAGAGCCCCTAATTATCTACATCTATCAATAAAAAGTTTAAWTTTTTTTAAAATGTTCAACTCTATGTTTTCCTCTATCTGAATAGTACATTGAATGAATAAAAATAGCTGTAACAAGGTTTCTCTTATTCATATTAATGGCTACCCAATAGAAAATGTATTTAGACCATACTAATGACTTTATACCGATTTGTTTACCTCAAGAATCATCACTTATTTTCCTAACTATTAGCTTCTAAGGCATCAAGATCATTTAACAAAATCCTTAATACATTAGATTTTTTATTTTTAACTAAATTAATTGTAATAGTGYGCAGACGTAGGTATGCACGCAGGCATGAAAATAAAACTTGAGTTGGTTAATATATCTCATATATTGAAGGAAAAAAAGAGATGAGTTATGAATTTAAAATCTTGAAGGATACTTTTAAAAAAAAAAATGTCTATGTCAAAATCGTTGTGAAAATAATTTAGAAATCGATCTTCAAAGATGTAATTATGAGAACCATTCACTATCATAATAATTACATAGAGAACATCCAGTTATTATTAAATATTTAAAATTTAATTTAAATTTTTAAAAAATAGAATTAATTTTTAAAAAAATATTTTTTGGGGGGTTTCTAGGCACTTGCCCAGGATGCCCTACTGTGTGTTCGCTAYTGAAGACAAGCTAAAAGAAGACAATGAGTTTTTGTATTCATTGTTAACAAAGAACTTGCAATGATTATCAGAGAAAACATGAAGATGTTAATGATAGAAATCGAGTGAATGGAAAGCATTTAGGTATATTCGTTAAGTTAATGCATGTATTGGTGCTAGTCAAGAATTCCTTCCAATGGTTGTTACATATAGTAGCRAAATTTATATCTATGATTATGATTCAATTTGTAGCCAATCGAAATTCTATATTTTAATCGCACCTAAATAYTGAAATTGTTCGATTGATCAAATCTTTTGATCGTAACTCACATATAGAATACACATAAGGAATGCTAAAACATGGACATTCAAGATCATTTAACAAAATTCTTCATTAGAATTTTTTATTTTTTAACTCTATTAGTTATATTGGTATGCACAAGTATGCACGCATGCGGATGTGCAAACTAAACTTGAGTTGGTTATATTTTTTGAGTAGTGGAGGAATGAAGAGATGAGTTATAAATCTAAAATCTTGAAAGACATTTTTGAAAGAAAATGTCTATATGAAAATCGTTGTGAAAATAATTCAAAAATCCTTTTTCAAAGATGTAAAGATGAATACCATTAACTAGCAAAATAATCACTAACTGAATATCCAGTTGTGATTAAAGACTTAAAATTTCATTTAAATTCTTTTTAAAAAATTAATTTAATTTTGAAAGAAAAATATATTTCCGGGGGTTTCCTAAGCACGTGCCCTAAGAAGCCCTAGTCTGAGTGCGCTATTGTACGCGAGCAGAAAGGAGACAGTGAATTTTTGTATTCAATGCCASGAARGAACTCGCGATGATTATTAGAAAACACGAAGATGCTAAGGACAGAAATTTAATGAATGGAAACAGCAAAATTYTTTAGAGTTCATGCATGGATAGGGCCAGTCAAGATTTTCTTCCTTTGGCTGTTACATGTAATAGCGAAACTTACATCYATGCCTATGATTCGATCCGTAGTGAGTGAAAATGATATATTTTGATYGATTGATCATATCTTTTGATAGTAACTCACAAACAAAATTCATACAAAGAATGCTAACAAAATGGACACTCTTCTAAACCTTCAAGACCATTTAACAAAATGCTTCATACATTAGATTTTCATCTTTATTTTTTTAACTATATTAGCCATATTGGTACACAAACATATGGACGCATGCACRTAGATGTACAAACTAAACTTGAGTTGGTTAGTATTTTACGATTAGTGGAGGAACAAAGAGATAAGTTATGAATCTAAAATTTTGAAGGATACTTTTGAAAGCAATTGTCTATATCAAAATCGTTGTGAAAATAATTCATAAATCATTTTTCAAAGATTTAAAGATGAATTCCATTAACTAGCATAATAATCACTTGGAGAATATCCTGTTGTCATGAAAGATTTAAATTTTCATTTTAAAGTTCTAAAAACACGAATTTTAATTTTGAAAAGAAAAATTATTTTCCGAGCGTTTACTTAGCACATGCCCCAGGAAGCCGCAATGTGAGTTTGCTACTATATGCAACTAGAAAGAAGACGGCGAGTTTTTGTATTTAATGTTATGAAGGTACTTGCGATGATTATAAGAAAATATGAAGATGTTAAAGATAGAAATTTAGTGAATGGAAAGCATTCACGTATATTGTTTAGAGTTCATGCATGGATGGGGTCAGTCAAGAGTTTTTTACTATGGTTGTTGCATATAGTAGGAAAACTTTACCTCTATGCTTATGATTTAATTCGCAGGGAGGGGAAATTAGATAATTTGATCACACCTAAATATTAAATTATTTTGATTTATCAGATATTTTGATGGTGATTTACATACAGAGCTATATATAAAGAATGCTAAAAATGGACATCAATTAATATATAAGAATATTTTTTTGGTACCTTAAATTCCTAAAAAATAGATATATAAATCCTATTTTTCATGAGTATTTGCACTACAGATCTAGAATCTTTTAGAATGTATAACATAGTATAAATATGATATTGTTGCTCAATGTTGTGGACCTTATATGTAATAGGACAATTAGATTTCAAGAAAAAGAAATATCCCATCTATAAAAAAGTATATTCACAGCTAAGAGCCACTAATTCTATGTATCTTTCAACTAAATGTTTCGATCTTTCACTTATGTTCAACTCTACTAAATCCACTACTCATATAGTATATTGGATGATAAAAAATGGCAATAACAAGGCTTCTCTTCTTCATATTAATAGCTACCCTGTAAGAAATTTATTTATGCAATATTAATGACTTTATRCTAATTTTTGTGCCTYAGAAATGTTCAAATTATTTTCCTAATTATTAACTTCTTAGGTGGAGAAGTATGTATTTATGCATATGGACATATACCGTGTAAGACAATTCTATTTTTTTTATTAGCATAAATCCTCTAAGCCTTCAAGATCATTTAACAAAATTGTTCTAACATTGGATCTTTATTTTCTTCTTATAACTAAATTAGTCATAATGGTGCATGCACGCACGCAAGAAGTGTAAAAGAAAATTGGTTTTGTTAATATATTTCAAGTAGCGGAGGAAATGAAGAGATAAGTTATGAATCTAAAATATTAAGAAATCGTGTGAAAATATTAATAATTCATTTTTCAGAGATATATAGATGAATACCATCAATTAACTTAATAATGTCTTGGAGAACATTCTGCTGTGATTAAACATTTAAAATTTAAATTTAAAATTTAATAAAATAATTTTAGTTTATATTTAAAAATAAAAGAAAATTATTTTTCTTGSGGTTTCGTAGGCACGTGTCCCAGGAGGAATAATATATTCGCATTTTACATTATGTTTATCAATACTTAAGTTATTTCTTATCGAGTTCTCAATATGATTTACCTTATATTACACTGATTTTGGATTGAACTGATTAATTGMAGAGTTTTCATCTTAAATACAAGAAAAGTGACAAAAATCGATTATAGAAGAGCTTAAAGAGGTCAAACAACGAATTCAGAGGAGCTTGGGATCAARCTGCAATATTCAGAAGTTCAAAAACTTGAAAAATCGACCAAGTGTAGAATAAAATGAATCAGGCACYGGCTTAGGCTTGAACYAATGTCGATTTAGAGTCAAGTTTCATGCACTATTTTCCAAAACCAAATTGACACCGATTTAGCCCAATCAGGCACCCATTGTGGCACCCTTGCCATCCCTTAGGTATGATTGGGGCCGAGCGAGTCGTTGCTTGTGTCTTGGCAGTTAGTACTATCATTACAAAAGTACCTTACTCATAAAACATCTGAAAAACAACCCAACATATGTTGTAGATAGGATTACATACTTAGCACATAATACATCATAGAAAAGAAGATTAAAATAGTAGTGCTGCTCTAACACTTTCTAGTGACAATCTGACACTCCTAGCTCTAACTCCCAAAACTTAAAGTCTCCAGATTCGTATCTATCAGTACAAAATAAAGAAAAGACTGTGAGCACTAGCTCAGCGAGTTTTGTACGTGTGAAAAGTGAGTTATAAAACGTAGTTATGAAACATTTTCAGTGATACAACACAAATCATTACGCAAAGCTAATTTTCAAATAGTTTGGTAAACAAGACAGGTGATCAGATTTGAGGTAAAATATCGGTAGTAAAAATGAACATGCATGTTTACCATAAAGTAAAACTCTACAGGGTCTAGTAATACCGGCCTTTATCACTTCAAAATTACGCATGCAATTTACTAACTTATCGCTTCATAAAATCAATGGTACCTGCTAGCTAGGGTACAAGGAAGTCACCCATCCCCGAGTTAAACCTCCTAACTAGGAGTACAACTGTCCGCAATTAGATCTGGGTATCGCCAGTCTGTAGAAGTGGTGAATTTCATGACGTGAGCATCTACCAGATGCATTTCCAGTTCGCCACCGGCTACCTAATCGTAGGCCAAGGGTTAGCTCACTCTGATACTGTCGTTCGGACTAACTCAAGAGGTACTCATATTGGGGATCAACCAAGTACAATACTTTGCCTGCTAAACTAGTTATTTAGAGTTTACCAATTGAGAACTCAATTCCAGTTCCGTCAATTCATCAATCAATTCACTAGTGATCTCAAAACATTTCCAACATAATTTCATAAAAATCAATCAGTAGAGATCACAAGTATGCCATTCATGATTCGAAGATCTTTTTCACTGAACAGTTTTCCATAAATTTTGCAGTTACAAGATTTGTCATAAGATAGTTTGTTTAGAAAATAATTTCGAGAAATTCCATCTTTTGCGTTTTGCAGAAAAATAATTTTACAGGTAATTCAAAATATTATGTGGACTAGAATAGTTAATAGGAAATTCAAATTAAGCGTACGAGACTTTTGAAAATTCATATATAGAGTACACTCAATAAAACAAGCACGTTTGTGGAATTTTAAAGGTCGGAGGAACTCACATGTGATTCTGATTAGTCAGATAATCTACTATCTAGTGTTTCCTAAAATAATCCACAAGAATATCCTCATTAATGATTCACAATAATTATACTATAATGTAAGGATATATCTATTTACTTATAGAGAAAAATTATAGAAAGTGTGTGAATAAGAAAATTATAGGGTAAGAGTGATAGGTTTTGATGTTGGTTTTCAAAGAAATGGACAGCTTATGGTGTTTCGATCATATCTCCAAAAATACTCCAAGTTTCCAATTTAAATTTCTTCCAGAACAATACAAACATGCTAAGGCTTAAATCCATGCAAAAATTGGAACTTAAAAAGGTACGAATAAATTCCAGATTGAAGGGGAAAAAAAGCACAACTCACGTTCAATCGGCCACATTGACCATACTGCAAAGATCAACTCATATCTTGAGTTTTACATGTGCAAATTGTGTGAAATTTATACAAAATTCTTCCTAAGACACATGGATTTGTGACCACATATCACAATAAAAATTCTATAAGTAAAAAGGTTTCTATGATGAGTTGAAAGTGGAAAAATTTCTGGTTTGGCCAGAATAAACCTAATGCTCATTTCTTATATTTTCTAAATTGTAATATGAAACATTGATCCCCAAAGAATATTAGAAAATCTATGTTCACTTCATGACAATACCATAATCATTTACTCAGAACATTCATGCAAGACCCATGAATTATTCATGCAATATTCTGATTTCCTCTGAACTGGAAAAAACTACACAATAATGTTATATCTATTGCAACCTCGAATTCAAGCTTAACATAAATTGCTACCAACCTGCAAATGCAGCAAGGAATGAATAAAACAGTGACAAGCTTTTGACGTGCAAAAGGATGAAATGTGGGGTTATGGTTGTGCAAAAGAACAGCTGAAGGTTTGGTTTTAAGGAACAATTGTCTGATGCTTTTGGCAGTATAGAGAAAAGCCGATTTATAATCATGAAGAGGTGAGAGTTTTAGACAAATATGGAATGAAAATGAAGGCGATTTAAAGGTCAATTTATAGAAGATGTTGGCGACGCATCAAAGTTGAAGAAGAGAAGAAATCTGGCTGAATTTAAGTGGAATTGGCCAGTGGTTTCTTGCAAAGTTTGGAGAAGAACTTTCTAGTTTTGCCAGGAAAGTGACACATCAATGGACAGCTCTCCTATTCTCCAATCTTCTACCCTCTAAGTTTGACAACTCAACTTGTTTAGGTGTCAAATTTCCATCTGAAAATTGCACTCAATTGGACAAGCACATAACCTCAAAGACAGCTAGAAATTTCTTGGCAAATCATTTCAAAACTGGACAGCTTACCCCTAAAATGGCAGCTGCAATTTGCATGTTAAAAGACCATTAAAATCGGATACCTATGCAAGAAATCTTATGCAGATTTCTTGTTAACTACTCAAGATGAATTGGGAAAGTTTTAAGAGTGAGGATTCAAACCAGAAATTGAGGGCAACGGCAGCGATTTGATGCTGAACAAATTGGCTAGGATGAAGAGAAGAAACCCGATGGTAGTTTGGGGGTTTTTAGAAAACGTTTTAAGTGAAATTTAAACTAAAATGAAAGGCAATGAAGTAATAAATCATTTAGGAATAAAATAAAGTGGAGTGATAAGAAATGGGACTGAATAAATTGATTAGAAATAGAATAAATTTTAATCAAAGATGGAATTAATATTAAGGTTAAACTAAAATCAACGTCGAAATTTTTAGGAAAAAGGTTTTCAAAATTCAATTAAGCCGAGAATATGTTCGGGTTTATTTTAACCGTATCCATCCTACCTCAATTCTAAGCCTAGTAAAATCCTATTTCTAAATATTCTAAGTCTTATACAAAATCTACTTGCGATATCATAATATATGTCAGTTTCTATCTCCTAGAAATATCTAGATCATCACACCGGTCGAGTCCTTTTTACGAGTTTTTATGCTCTTCTACAAATAATATGTCTTATGGCCGACTTTGGAGACATTTGGTTTGCTTGAAACACTATTTTTCATAGTTTTAGGATCGTTTTCGAGAGAGGAACTTGGAGGAAGCCATTATAAAGCTTGAATGTGACGCCCTTGTCATCCCCTAAGTATGGCTGGGCTAAAGGAGTCGTTGCTGCCTCTCGATAGTTAGTACTATCGTTAGAACGACATGCCTAGCTCTCACTCCCAAAACCTGAAGTCTCATAGATCTATATCTATCACTACAAAAACTAACGAAAGACTATGAGCGCTAGCTCAGTGAGTTTCGCATGTGTGCAATGTGAGTTAGAAAATAAAGTGATACTACATATTTAGGGTTGTAATAAACCAATAAGTAAAACTGTGTCGCCGTTTTCAAACTTTTGATCAATAAGACATTTGATTAGAGGAGTGATAAAAATATTTACTACAAGAATTAAATCAAATGATAAAGAAATAGTCATCGCAAGTAAAACTCTACGGGGTCTAGTAATACCGGCCTTATCCCTCCAAAATATACTCATGCAATTTCTACCTTGTCACCTCATACAATCCATAGTACTCGGTCGCTAGGGTACAAGGGATTGCCCGGCCCCAAGTTAAACTTCCTAACCAAGGGTGCGTTTGTCCACGATCAGACCTGGGTACCTAATGATGCGAGCGTCTACCCAATGCAATCCTGGTCCACCACCGGCAATCCAATCTTTGGCTAAGTGTTGGCTTACTATGATACCGTTGCCCGGACTAGCTGAAGTGGTACTTGGATTGGGGACCAGCCAAGAATAGTTCTTTGCCCGTCGAACTGGCTAGTCAGAGCTCACCAATTGAGTACTCAATTCCGATCCATCAATTCCATAAAACACAAAGTGATTTCAAAAATAGTTTTGTCAAATCAAGTAGAGATCACCAGTAAATCATGATTTAAAAAACTTTCTTAAACAGTTTTTCAGAAATAAACTTTGCAAAACATGAATGTAATTCAGTTTCAATAATAATTTTCCAAGAAACAACATTTAATCAAGGTCATAAATGGCATGTTTAAAAAAATCATTTCAAGAAACCTAACTTTGGTAATTTGTGAAAAATAATTTAGAGATAACTAGAAGTTTATTTGTGGAATAAAACAGTTGATATGGATTTGCAAGGATTCTTGAAATCTTTTCTAGAGTGCGCTTAAATAAAACAAGCATTTGCAAAATTTTAAAAGACGGAGGAACTCCGGTTAAAATGACAGTTATCTAGAGTAAGATAAAAATCTCACATATTTGGAAGTTTAAAATTTAGAAGGAACTCATGTTAAATTAACAGTTGTCTAAAATACACTAAAAATTGCACAAATTTGGAAGTTTGAAAGCAGAAGGAACTCACTTAAAATAACAGTTATCTAGAATAGGACAAAAATCACACATATTTGGAAGTTTAAAAGTCCGAAGGAACTCACCTGTGACTTGACTAATAAGAAAAAGTTCTACTGTCAAGAGCTACCTAAAATAATCCGTAAGAATTCTCCTTAGTAATAAATCATATCAATGGCACATAATTTCTTAAATAAACTCTCTAGACATTAACTCAGCCTTTATGACAATCAACTTTGTTTTAGAAATTTAGTAGGATGTATAGGAGCGAAAGTTTATATGCAATAGAGCATTCTAGGGCTTCATGTGGATAGATATATCCTGGGCTAATATGATAGTAATAACTTAGGAAATAGTCCTAAAATATAAATCTAAATAATTGTATAGGATAGGACATAGAAAATGCATTGGTCAGAGAATTTTGAGGTGCAAAATGATGAGTTAGAAACCAGTTATATAAAAATGGACAGCCTGGAGTATTACTCTCTCAATACTTCATGTTTCTAAACGAATTTAGTGCCAAAATGTTCCTAGGATAATAAGGTTTACAATCATGTTAATATCTAAGCCTAAAAAGGTTTGGATGAATACCAATTTTGAATGGAATAATAAGGGTTTCATGGAGCCAAAATTGATCCTACTCCAAAGATTAACTCATACCTTGAGTTTTACATGCTCAAGTTGTGTTAAATTTGGACTAAATTCTTCTTAAGATCTATGGTCTTTTAGCCATCATCACAATCAAAACCCCACTGAGTAATAAGGTTTCTATACTAGATTGGATACAAACACATTTGTTGGTTCAACCAAAATAATAGTGTAAACCCTAATAGTCAATTTTTAARTTTTATGAAGTTTTAAATGAAGCACTTTATGTCATTATGTTTGAGGTTACTAATCCTTAATTTATGTGACATGAAAAATGTCATTTTCCAATCTAAATAAATAGAACATAAACAGAATTGAAAATTACTCAAATTATGTACTTTACTATGTTCTTTCTACATCATTCTTAAACTTATTTCCCTTATTCCTTTTCAGCTTTTGTAATTGGATACCAAACACACACAAAGAATATATATAACTCCAATATCTCATCATATCTTACCGAAGATTACTAACCTGTAATTTACAACAAGGAAAAGATTGAAGCCTAGCAAGTTATGAACGTGCAAGAGAGTGGATTGAGTCCGCTATTGCTATTTCCCTCTTCCTTCCTTCCTTCCTGCTTTCACTCTCTCAATTTTTTTGGATGGGATTTCAGTAGCGTCTTAGGAGGTAAAGGAAGAAGAAGAGATGTATAATCTGAATTCTTGTAGAGTGGACGAACAAGTGTGATTTGACTGTTTAGGAGTGGAGAAACTAATCTAAATGTAAATGCAAGAAGAGGAGAAGATTTCAGTTAATAAAAGTGGGAATGGGAGTTGGTTCAAGTCAGTGTTTTATAGGGGGTTTTGATGGAGGATTCAACGCTTGAAGTAGGAAGGAGAGAATCGGCCCGAATGTGGAGGAAAGAAGGAAGAAATTTCTGGTTGTTTGCATGCAATTCAAGAGTTCAATTTCCATTTGTCTTCTCAAAGCATGACTACTTGCCACATATGTAGGACAACTGCCACAATCTCAGCTAATCTTTCATCTAAAAACGAAAAACACAACATGGACAGCTGTCATGATCCTAGTCAAGCAATCTTATACATCACACAACACTATGGACAGCACAYACAACAATAGGTGCAATTCATGGAATACTGGACAGCACATCCATAGAATGGCAGCTGTAAATCTTTGGCTAAAATCCTCAAATTCGAACAACACTTATGCTGAAGTTTTACAAATTTCTACCATGCATTGGTAGGAAAATTTTGGCTAAAAATTAAACTGAAATGGAGGGTAATTAACTGAAATTTGGTGGAAATATCCAAGCTGCAATTCAGTAGAGAAGAAGAAGAGAATTGGACAGCTCTTGTTCTAAACTCTACATGTATTGAGTGGCTCTTTAAAGATTAAAGTTTAAGCCAAGATTTAGACTAAAAGTTGGTTGAGTTTTGGAGAGTTGAGTTTGATTGTATGATAATAGGAAAACAAAATGGTTAATGATAGTTTTTAAGGAAATGATTAAACTAGGAATTGAAACTGACCAAACTAGAAATCGGTCAGGAAGAGAAGAGAAAAAATGGAATTTGAATTTTAGAAGAGTTCTAAGATACAAAGCTGAAGTAGATGAAGAGCTGTAGCCAATTTTGTGCATTCAAGGAGATAAGAATTTTATCTAGTAGAAGTAAATTTTTAGAAAAGGTTTTTGAAACTAGATTAAGCCGAGGAAAATGTTCGGGTTTATTCTAGTGTTATTATCCTATCACAATTCTAGGCCAAATAAATATTCTATAGTTAGGTATACTAAGTCCTAAATTTTTATATCTACTCTCRTAGTCGTCGGTTACTCATTCATATGGATGTCCGGGGCCTCACATTGAAGACTTGTATTCACCAAAGATTGCTTAAGGATTTCTTCATCAAATCGATTCTTTCATCTCTAATCTTTGGTCGTAATATGTTTATTATACCTTCTAAGGTTGATCTCATAAGTTTCTTAGGCTAAACTTTTTGTGTTGGCTAGGGCTATTTGAGAAAATAATTTCTTTATAATGGGTTAAACTCTATTGTGTCTTTATTGTTGATTCCTAATCTAGTTGAGATGTTTATTATCATTGTGAATATTTTAGTGCTTTTTGTGGATTAGCTACCTACAAATTAATTTTATAACCAATTAAGAAGGACCGAGAGGTGAACTAATTGATTGAGATTTGGGCAATGATAACATTAGTATTGAACCAACTAGGGATATAATCGGTTCSTTTTATGTGGTTTTCGATAGTAATTAACCGTGGCTAGTGAAATAGGGAAATTTCTTAGTTTATTAATGCAATWTTGACTATCTAATTTTCATAGGGAGATGACTTTAGTTAATTYGAATTTGGGGTTTTATGCTAAGGGACTCGATAAAACCTAATTTAGGAAATTTTACCACTAACAATTAGATTAGATTTGAAAATTAGGGCAGTTAAGATGTGATTAATTTATCCCATTATAGGAATGATTGAGATCAATACTCTAACCAACAACTTTTATTACAATAGATCCTTTTGGGATTTAGGCAATTAAATTTCATAATTAACATTTTAGATWACTTATTCATTTCTAGTTATTAGTCTAATTCAATCACTTTTGATCGGTTTAAATTAGAAAAATTCGGTAATTTTTGTACTTGATTAGAATTTATTGTAGAATCGACCTTGACTGACTTGTTATACACTTTTTGACAATAGTATACTTGCTACRATTGGAATGCATCAAGTTTGTAAGCAATTATGGCACTAATGTGAGTCTGCTTCTAAAAGGAGGTTGAACAAAGACGATGAGGATTTGGTATTCGAAGTGAAGAAAGATTTCACGATGATTATTAGAAATCCTGAAGACGTTAATGACATAAATCTTGTGAATGGAAATCATTTCGGTACATTCTTTAGAGTTCATCAATGGATAGGGTCAGTCATGATTTTCTTGCTATGACTATTGCATGTAATAGCAAAATTTTATATTCTGAAGCAACCTGTGCTATATATGGCTCTAAATATTCTCTCCAAATGCTCAGAAGTAATAAGCCCTCCAAGCACAGGTAACAACTATCACAGTCTCCTTCCTTGAGCCTCCCACCGTTCCTCATTTCTTTTCTAATCACAGTGTTTTTTGCTGCTCTATGTTGTGAAGCTCATATGTAATAGGACAATTAGATTTTCCATCAAACATCCATTTGGGAAAACATCTCATCTACAATGAAGATTTTTTCATAGCTAAGAGCCCCTAATTCTCTGCATCTATCAACTAAATGTTTCAGTTTTTTTGTTACGTTTATCTCTACATATTCCTCTACTCGTATASTACATTGAATGAACAATAACAAGGTTTCTCTTATCATATTAATGGCTATTCTATAGGAAATGTATTTATGCAATACTAATGAGTTTATGCCGATTTTTGCACCTCAAGAATGAACAATTTTTTTCCAACCTATTTGCTTCTAAGCCATCAAGACCATTTACCAAACTCCTTCATGCATTAGATTTTTTAATTTTTTAACTAAACTAGTCGTAATGGTTGCGCGCGTATGCAAACATGCAAGTGACCAAAAAAGGCTGAGTTGATTAGTATACTTCGAGTACAAGAGGAGAGAAGAGAWAATTTATGAATCTAAAATCTTGAAGGACACTTTTCAAAGCAAATGTCTTTATCAAAATTATTGTGAAATAATTCAAAAATCATTTTTCAAAGATGCAAAGGTGAATCCCATTAACTAGCATAATAATCACTAAGAGAATATTCAGTTATGCTTATATGATTCAAAATTTAATTTTAAACTTTTTAAAATTAATTAAATTTTAAAAGAAAAATATTTTACAAGGGTTTACTTAGCACGTGCCCCAAAAAGTTCTAGTGTGAGTTTGCTACTGTACACAAGCTGAAAGAAGATGGTGAGTTTTGTATTAAATGTTACAAAGGAACTTGCGATTATTATCAAAAAATATGAAAATGTTAAAGATAAAAATCTAGTGAATGGAAAGCTCTAAGGTATATTCTCAGAGTTCAAGCATGGATAGGGACCAATCAAGATTTTCTTCCTATGATTGTTGCACATAGTAGCAAAATTTACATGTGTGGGAGTGGATATTATATATTTTGATCGCACCTAAATACTAAAATTGTTCGATTTATGAGATCTTTTGATTGTAACTCACATATAGAATGCATATAAAGAATTGTTAAAAACACACATTCTTCTAAACCTTCAAGATCATTTAACAAAGTCCTTCGTACATTGGATTTTTTAACTTTTTCAATATATTAGTCATAATAGTGCCCACACGTACACACGCACGCGGATGTGCAAACTAAACTTGAGTTGGTTAATATTTTTGGAGTGGTGGAGGAATACAGAGATCAGTTATGAATCTAAAATCTTAAATGACACTTTTWAAAATAAATGTCTATATCAAAATCATTGTGAAAATAACTCGAAATTATTTTTCAAAGATGTAAAGATGAATACCATTAACTAGCATAATAATCACTACGAGAATATCCAATTGTGATTAAAGATTTAAAATTTCATTTTAATATTTTAAAAAATGAAAATTTAATTTTAAATTCGGGTTTCCTAAGCATGTGCCTCAAGAAGTCGTAGTCTGAGTTCGCTATTGTTCACAAGCTAAAATAAAATGGTGAGTTTTAATATTTAATGTTATGAATGACAATGTTAAAGATAGAAATCTGGTGAATAAAAAGCATCAAGTGTTTGTTTAGAGTTCATGAATGGATAGGGGCCAATCAAGATTTTTTAACCATGGTTGTTGCATATAGTAGCAAAAATTTACATCTATGGTTATGATTTAATCTGCAAGGAGGGAAAATTAGATATTTTGATCACACCGAAGTACTAAATTTTTTGTAGAGAAATATATATCAAAAATGCTAAAAAAAAATGGACATAGATTAATATATTAGAATAAAAATTTTTTTTGGTACCTTAACCCAAGAAAAATAGTTATATATATCCTATTTTTCATGAGTATTTGCACTATAGATCTATAATCATTTAGAATGAAAAATATACAATAAATATGATGTTGTTTCTTGATGTTGTGGACCTTATATGTAATAGGACAATTAGATTTCAAGAAAATGTCCCATCTACAATAAAGGTATTTTCAAAGTTAAGAACCCTTAATTCTCTACGTCTGTCAACTAAATGTTTCAATCTTTTACTTATGTTCAACTCTACTTGTTCCTCTACTCGTATAGTGCATTGAATGATAAAAAATTACTATAACAATGTTCTTCTTCATATTAATAGCTACCCTGTAAGAAATCTATTTATGCAATACTAATGAGTTTATACCAATTTTTTGACCTCAAGAATGTTCAAATTATTTTCCTACCTATTCGCTAAGTATTTGGAGAAATATGTATATATGTATATGGACATACACACCGTAAGACAAGTCTATTGTTTTATTAGCGTAAATCCTCTGTGTCTTCAATCATTTAACAAAATCATTYATACATTGAATCTTTATTTCCTTCTCATAACTAAATTTGTCATATTGGTGCATGCACCCATGCAACCCGTGCAAACAAAAATTGGGTTGGTTAATATATTTCAAAAGAGTGGAGGAAATAGCGCGATGAGTTATTTCAAATCATGAAAGACACATATGAAATCGTTGTGAAAATAATTCATAATTCATTTATCAAAGATGTATAGAGAAATACCATTAATTAGCTTATAATCTCTTAGAGTAACATCCAGGTTGGATAAAATATTTATTTAATTTTAAATTTAATAAAATAATTTTAGTTTATATTTAAAACATAAAAGAAAATTAATTTTCTTTCGGTTTCCTAGGCACGTGCCCTTGGAGGCACCAATGTGAGTCCGTCTCTAAACAGAGGTCGGAAGAAGATGATAAGGTTTTGGTATTCAATGGGAAGAAAGATCTTGAGATGATTGTAAGAAAACTCTTCATGATATAAATCTAGTGAATGGAAAGCATTCTGCTACATTCTTTAGAATTCATCCATGGATAGGGTCAGTCAAGATTTTCTTGCTATGGCTATTGCATGTAGTAGCAAAATTGATATTCCTAAGCATGCGTAAGCTATATATAGCTCCAAACATTCTCTCCAAATGATCAGAAGTAATAAGCCCTCTAGGCATAGGTAACCATGGATTCTCTCTTTCTTTGAGCCTCCCTCCATTCCTCCTTTCTTATCTAATTGCGGTGTTGTTTGCTYCTCTATGTTGTGGAGCTCATTTGTAACATGACAATTAGATTTCCGATCAACTACCCGTTTGAAAACATCTCATCTACAATGAAGTTATTTTCATAGCTAACAGCCTCTAATTCTCTGCATCTGTCAACTAAATGTTTCAATTTTCTAGTTATTTCAACTCTACATATTACTCTACCCGTATAGTACATTGAATGAACAAAAATGGCTATAACAGGGTTGCACTCATTCATATTAATGGCTACCCTATACGAAATGTGTTTATGTACTACTAATGACTTTATACCGGTTTTTGTACCTCAAGAATGATCAATTTATTTTCCTATGTATTATCTTCTAAGCCATCAATTTTTTTCCTATGTATTAGCTAGCTTCTAAGCCATCAAAATCATTTAATAAATCCTTCATACATTAGATTTTTTTTATTTTTTTTAACTAGATTAGTCATAAGGAGCGCACACGCACACAAGTGTGCAAAGAAAACTAGAGTTTGTTAGTATGTTTCAAGTACTGCACGAAAGAAGAGATGAGTTATGAATCTAAAATCTTGAAGACACTTTTCAAAAAAAATGTTTATATCAAAATCATTATGAAAATAATTCAAAAATTATTTTTCAAAGATGTAAAGATTAATACCATTAACTAGCATGATTGTCACTAAGAGAATATCTAGTTGTGATTAAAGATATAAAATTTAACATTTGAAGTTAAAAAATTTAATTTTAAAAGAAAAATATTTTTCGAGGCTTTCCTTTGCACGTGTCCCAAGGAGCCCTAGTGTACAGAAGTTAAAAGTAATAATGTCAATAAGAGGTTGCAAAARTCTCGTGATATCTGATTGCTTGGGCTCCATGTAAGCTAGTCCATTTCAGTTTCTGTCTTTAGAAGACTTCTTGGTAGCCAAAAGACTAAATTATGCTCTTAGCTCTTTTAACTTTAGAGGATTTAACCAAAACAACAAGATATCATGACATAAGCACAAAAATATGTAGTTTATATGATTTTCTGATTAAAATGGTTGAAGAGACAATTCAAGCATGAAAGAAAATAAAAGAAATAAAAGACAATCTCGACCAAGGTGTATTAAAAAAAAAAAAAAAAGGAATCAGGTAGAGATGAGAGGCTTACCAAATCAGTAATACCAATGATTAAGTTTTTCATTTTTGAGAATTTTACATAATTATATAATTTATATTTTGATCGTTTAATTTATTGCCATCATTATTAGTGTATTACTTATTTTGTCGTGGAAAGACTTAGATACTATAACGATTGGTGTGTCAATTAGAAAGTCAATCATTTTTATTTATTGTTATTATATATTTATTTCATTATCATATAAGTTTATTTATTTAATAATGAAATTATATTTCTTTAATTCAATTCAAAATTATATTTTCTTGGTTAAATTAATACGGGTATAGTCTATTAGAGTCTATTTTCTTTTTATCGAAAATCCTGAAGGTTTATTTGATTTTGGTCGTGGCCCMAAGGGAATCCAAAAACCCCAGCCTAGTTGGGTTTAACATGGCCCAAGGTGTTTAATATGGCCCAAGTCAAAGTCAAAAGAAAAAAAGAAAGATGAAGGAGCCGCAAATTTTGGCCTTCTTTWTAGTGCATTTTGGGAGATTAAGAAAAAAAGAGAAACGTAGTCGCAACTCCTGACTTATGGTGCGTCTGGGAGATAGCGAGAGAAAGAGAGAAGAAGGTGACGAACAAGAAGAATAGTCTGGGTCATTAACTGCAAAAGATCTTGCAACGGAAGGTGAGTTTCTAAACCCCCTTAATGTCTGTGATGCTTATGTGTATGTTGTGATATTGAATTTGGGAATATAGTGGTTCACTTATTTTCTGGTTAATTGTATGGATTCTGCTATGAAAATGTTTAGGGCAGATTGAGACAAGAAAACAAAGATAGTTTTAGGATTTAAATGGTTGTAAGTTCCAGTATCTATGTGAGCATCGAAACGAGGTATAATACAAAATCCTAGGACACTATGATATGAAGAAAATAGGATTGCTGAAAATGGCATTACTTGATCCAAGTGTATATTTGTGTGGTGCTTAATGAATTCGGTTGGTTTAAATCCTTTATTCTTTTTATTACTGGGCTGTTTAGGTTCATTGTGAGTTACACGAACTTGTTTCTGAAATTATGAAAATAAAAATGTTGGGAGGCAAGCGCTGCAGCACTGTGGCACTAACCAACTTGCAAACGGCCAAAAAAGGAAAAAAAAAAAAAAATGAAGAGAAACGTGCTAGAA